>LPNX011101308.1:154368-236868 GCA_001517045.1 Pseudotsuga menziesii
GTTCTGACGTCACTTTCCATAGAAACTTCAAGGACACAACAAACACGTGGCATGTGATAAATGGACAATAAAAAAACATGTGGTGAAATATGATGTAGGAGGGACGACAAAATTGTGAACAATGTTCTCAAACCCGAACTCAGGAAAAAATTCCTACCAACGTATCTAGGAGGTTAGGAGGGTAAGAGTAATTTGAGTTGGTTTTAAGGTTATGAGACTGTAACCACCCCTTTTTAAGGGAGAAACTATTGGCTTAATGGCAGGAAACTGTCACCTGTAGGTTTGTGCGAGTTCTGAATTTCAAATTTAGATTTCTTAGTGGATGGATTTTGTTACTAAGTTTGTGTAAGTTTTGAAGTTTGATTTTTTTTGGAAGAATGAAAAACTTTAGTGTTAAATTTCATCCTCAACTTCATATTAGCATAACTACTTAAATTGTGTTAATGGAAAGAAACTCTCACCAGATTTGTGTAAGACTTTCCAAATTTCAAAATTAGATTTCAAAGTGGATGGATGTTGTTACTAAGTTTGAAGTTTAAACTTATATTTTTTGGGGGAAGAATGGAAAAACTTTATTATTAAATTTCATCTTCAACTTCAACTTCAACTTCATACTAACACAACTACTTAAATTGTGTTAATGTTACCTTTATATATATATATATATATATATCTTATATTTTGTAATTTAAGAATATGATTTTTTAAGTCCATCTCAAATTATAAAATATAAATAAATAAATATAAAAATTACAAATTAAAATTAAAATAAAATAAAATACACACACTTATTGCGTCGAGAGACTCTTTCTACAGCTCAAATGTGTGAGATGTGTGCCATCTGTAACGCTAACCTCACAAATATCGGCTCAATAAAAATAATAATAATAAAAAGTAAAAAATAAAAAAACTTATAACATGTCGGCTTATAATTTAAAAAATAAAAAATATTATACTCATAAATATACAACCATATTAAGGCAATACTCACAATCTTACAAACTTAGTAAAATTCAATTGACTTGAGTAGTAAAAGAAAAATTATAAAACCAAGACATAAAATTTAATTTTAAATTAGCTAAATTGTAAAGCACATTTATGTAATTATATATATAATTTCAATTTAAAATTTGGTTGACTTGAAATCTAAGCAGCCACAATGCTAGGAATAAAATATGTGATAGAAAATAAATTACAAAATAATAGCCATTACAATAACAACACTAGATTTAATAGATTTATTATTGGTCGGCCAAGGCTGCCCAAGAGCATGTCTCTTGCTTACTTTGACACATTACAATGGAATATTACAAGCATATTTATAAAGTTCTTTAGTACAAGTAG
Source organism: Pseudotsuga menziesii (assembly GCA_001517045.1). Lineage (NCBI taxonomy): Eukaryota > Viridiplantae > Streptophyta > Pinopsida > Pinales > Pinaceae > Pseudotsuga > Pseudotsuga menziesii. The sequence continues at coordinate 155,713 of LPNX011101308.1, forward strand.
TTCCTTAAACCACTTACATCATTGCTCATTCCCAAGTCAAGGTTAACTCAATCATGTAAATGTTAAAATATTTTTCAAACCATTAGTAGAGCTATAGTTAAAATGAATTTATAATGGTATTTTAACAATCTAATGTCTATAAAAAAAAATATTAATTAATATAATTGAAAATAGATTATGTTATTAAAAAATACACTAATTATTATAATTGAAAATAAGTTACCATATGTTAAACCTAACCTAATCGAAAAATAAAATAAAATAAAATAATGTTGATTAATATGATTGGAAATAAAGTACAATGTCTTATGTTAAACCTACTCGAAAAAAAAAATGTAGATTAATATGATTGGAAATAAAGTACAATGTCTTAATTAAGTACGAAAAATAAATAAATTAAAAACGTGGGTGGTGGTTTTTCCGGAGAGCATGATTGCTCCCCCTAACAATCGACCTGCCGTCCACTACATAATAAGATTATGTAAGTAAATAAAATTTGCAAAATCTAAATAAAAATTTGGCCGTTAATATGAATAATAATGTACATTAACCAGTGGTAGGGAATGTTTAGAAAGTGAGTAAGTTTTAAGAGTCACTCATAAACATCTTGGAATAGATTTCAGCAAAGGTGTAGCCTCAACCACAACTCAATGTCATTAAATTACATTTATAAGTTTAAAATGTAAACAACTTTATAAATTCAAGCTTTTATAAAATTAATAAAGACTAGTAAGTTATATTTATTAATAATATGGTTTATATATGTTGAAGGCATATATCAATCATGATCACATATTTAAAAGTGGTTGATAAAGGTCTTCGACTTATAAAATCTATATGGCTACACATTTAAAAGTGGTTGATATACACCTTCGACTTAGATAAGCCATATGGCCACACATTTAAAAGTGGTTGATATACGTCTTCCACTTATATAAGGCATATTATTAATAAATATGAATTGTTAGTTGACCACCCACATGTAGTGAATGAATAGTGTATACAATGCTTTGGCATGGTTGACTTTAATCTGTAATTAAGGTTAAACCAAGGAAGAGTTTGAACCATGGTTGACCATTGCCTTGACATGGCTAAATTTAGTGCATAATGGTTGACATAAGCAAGAGAGCATAGTTGACGTTGACCATGGTTGACATAACTATGAGAACATGACCAACCATTGTGTGACCATATTAATCCAAGGTTGACATCAATCCATTAATAATATTAACATTAATGACTTCAATCCATGGTTCTCTTCAATTCGAGTTTGAATTTGAAGCATGGTTGACTTTAATCTACAACCACACTTTTGCAAGTGGTTGAATGACGTTGAACCATGGTTGAATTCAATCCATAGTCGACTTTTAAGCAAGGTTGACTTGAATCCATGGTTGAATTTCAAGTAAGGTTGACTCCATTCTAAGGTTGAGTTCAATCCAAGGTTAACTACAATTTAAGGTTTACTTAAATCCATGGTTGACTTCAATCCAATGGTTAAGTTAAATCCAAGATTGACTTCATTCCATAGTTGACTTCAATTCATAGTTGATATTTATGCAAGGTTTACTTCAAACCAAGGTTGACTTGAATCCATGGTTGACTTCAATCTAAGCACAACTGCAATCCAAATTTGAATTCAATCCATATTTGGCTTCAATTCATAGTTGACTTTAAGAAAGGTTGACTTCAATCCATGGTTGATTCAAACCAAGGGTGAATTCAATCCAAGTTTGACTTCAATCCATGGTTGAATTCAATCCATAGTTGACTCCAATCCAGGGTTGACTTTAATCCAAAGAGGACTTTAATGGAATATCAACTTCAATCCATGGTTAAATTCAACATATATTTGGCTTCAATCTAAGGTTGACTTCAATTCAATGTTGACTTAAATCCAAGGTTGACTTCAATTCAATGTTGACTTAAATCCAAGGTTGAACTCAATCCAAGGGTGACCTCAATCCATGGTTGACCTCAATTCAAGGTTGACTTCAATCCATGATTGAATTCAATGCAATGTTCACTCAATCCAAGGTTGACTTTGAACCATGGTTGAATTCAATCTATAGATAATAATAGTTCATGCTTAACCTTAATCCATGCTTGATCTGATTCATGCTTCATTTCAACCCAAGGGTACTTCAATCCAAGGTAGAATTCAAGGTTTCCTTCAATCCAAAGTTGAATTGAATCCAAGGTTGTCTTTAAACCAAGGATGAACTCAAGGTTGACTTCAATCAAATGTCGACTTCATTCCAAGGTGGACTCCAATGAAAGGTTACCTTCAATCCATATTTGACTTCATTGCAGCACTGTACCGTAACTATTCATATTAATCTCATAGATAGTTATTTCAATTTCATATGCATATTTATAGCAAAAATAATATCAAAGAAATCTCTGACATATAAAACATTCATTAGTCATTCATACACATACATTTACATGGGAAGCGAAATCATTCATAACCAAAGAAGTAATTCAGAGAAGTTAGAACGATCTCACAATTGTACGGAAACAAGAAGAAATAATTCCACATTGTAAGAGAGAGAAAGAAGGAGGAGCACTAGTGTCTTTGGTGTTTTGGCTCTTATGCTTGGGGTTTCGTCTCTCTATCTATGAGACCTTCTTCTTTGGTCATTGCATACTGGTAATCTATATTGATGAAGTTTTGCTAGGTTCTTCGCTTTAGGGTTTTCCCAGAATAAATTGTTGTGTACCTTGTGATTGTATTTCTTTTAGTGATCCTCTTTATGATGTTATTATGAAAATGTATTAAATGCTAATCAAGTTAGGACTTGAGCTATGGCAACATAGAAAACTTAACATAAGTAAGCAAGCATGCGTGAGTTGCCATAAAATATTATGTAGTTTCTAGTTAAAACTATTCCAATCGTTGAGTGAAAAACAATACATGTTCAATATGATTTGATTGATACAAGACACCCCTTATGTTTAGTAAAACCTCCATTGTTTTAAAATGAATCTAGATAACTACAATTCGTAAAATAATGAATGTGGGTTTCTATTATGGGGGGGGATGATGAGAAAATAAATATGGTTTTCTCATGTTTTTCAACTTCGGGCCAACAAAAGTTATATTTGTGTTTAGATTTTCACTTTACAGTAAAAACACAACTTTTAAATAATTATGTTAACTTTCTATCCATTATTATTTTGTATTTTTTTATTGCAATTCAATATGTCAATTTAGAAAATGTTTGACTGTTTGTTCTTATAAAATGAAAGGACTAATAAATAGTCATGTTTGTAAAGTTGCATTAGATCATTGTTAAACTCATGTTTATTAAAAACAAAATATGGTATCACAATCTAGACAAAGTGTACTAATGCATGACTATAATTTTGTATCCAACAGGTGAATATACTAATTATTATAATTTTTTGAATTTGATTGATGTGGAAAACTTGTAGAATATAAACATGTTTATGTAGAGTGGAAATTTCTCTCAATTTCCACTAAAACTAAGCAATCTAAGATTACCCTTTTGAAGTAGACACTCCAACAACGTGTCCCATAAATTTTTTGAATTTTGTATACAAATTAATTAAACAAATATAAACTCCTTAAAATTTCCCACTCCATAAAGTTTATATGTTGAGCACAATTACCAACACCAAAAGTATAATGTTTTATGCCATATTCCTTTCTGTAAGTCCTCTTGTGTAGGTGCTTAACGCTCATCTCTTATTCTCTTTTCCATCCAATACATTATATATTTGTGGGCACGTGGTCTTTCAATTTCAATGGCATGCAATGCAAATTACAAATCATGTTGGTCCTTGGCTTTTTAATAATAGTGGTTTGTCATCTAAGGGTTGTTTTACATCATGTGGTCAATTTAGGCATGGTTGTCTTCATCAATATGGGTTCCTTTTGATTGTCGAGAATAATTATCCAACTAGTTGATGAAATGTCTAGAGGAGAAATTATAAGATCTTTTTAGAAGCGTGTCAATAGAAATATCGCTTAAGAGTCTAAATCTTAGTTTGAAGGAGGCAAATAATTGTATTCTTCAAGTTCAGTGTGCTTATGTTCTTATTATGTTCTCTCATCCCTACAAGACATTTTTTTCTTCAACAACTTCTTGGAGATTATTCTCTATCTTTACACCTCTTTCAATCCAGACCACCAACAAAGTATTGTACAATGTCAAGTTGAGGTTTGTGGAATAATTCTTTGGGCCTTGTAAAGAGTTTGATTTAAATATGTTGATGAATTTTGGTTGTGTTTTTTAATTTAATTTATGTTAATAAAAAAAATTGGCTATTTAATGTTTCTACTAATTATAAATTAAACCAATCACAATATTTTTCAAGTAGCCAAATTTATTATCGAAATGTTTGGAATGGATTTCCACTTCATTGAATTACGTTTGTGAATGCCTTTAATTACCTACTCTACTCAAAAGAGAAGCATAATCCATTCATTAAGTGTTGAAGGATAGCCCATTTATTAATAGTTGGTGATATTAATCAAAATATAAGGTGGCATGCATTGGTGTTAAGGGAGAAGTGATTTGGAAGGAATGGTGTTAATTTCCTACCCTACTCAAAAATAGAAGGATAGTCCATACATTAATAGCCAGTGGTAGTAATCACCTCACATGCATTGGTATCTAACGATTAGGTGATTAGGACAACGATAGAATAGAGAATAATCTTAAACAAAGATGAGGTGGCAATATATTTTTCTTAACAATTTCCCCTCCAAATATTTTCACTTCATCATTTTAAGCCAATGATAAAATAGATAGTTAAATTTTAAATATTATAAAAATAATTTATTATTGAAAATATTAATTTAATATATAAATATTAAAAAACATTACAAAACATGGTTTCTATACAAAATTGGCCAAACTTAGCAACTAATTGATGGCTATAAGTGAGAGCTATATTCCCTGGAGGACAAGACTATTAAAGGAGTTGAATAAAATATTCATGTTACTAATCATGGCTACTAACTAATGGCTATATTATCTATATGATAGGGACCAATAAACGAGCTGTATTAAATATTCTTCACAATTTCATTTCATATTTACGCCATAACGTGTCCCCATATCCCTAATGTGATAGTTAGATAGTTGAGAGCCATGGGATGTATTAGACGAGACTATCTAAATGTGTCCACCATCATATCGTGCCAAATCATCATAAGGAAGCTGGAAGTTCTAAAACAGAGCATAACAGGAATTACTATGGATTGTTCATGTTATTGGGAGGAGAATTCATTATTGAAGGATCTTTTTCCCAGTGAATAATATTAAATCTGCAAGAGGCAAGAGAACACACAAAGAGGTGCAGATATATTTCATACAATGGGAAGCTTTTGATGTTCTTGTCAGCAAACTCAATTTTCCATCATTGTGATTTGGGTATTTCAATAAAGAGCAAAGTGTTGAGAGAATCAAATAATGCCACCATGGTGTTAAGGTCAGGACTGAGGATAACAGTGGCCTTTGTTGAGGAGATGTTTGCAAGGCTTCACATTGGTAATTCCAAGTAAAAGCGAAGGATTTGATTTATCTCCAATAGCTTATGTAGAGGGTGAGCCCCATGAATCCCATTGTTTTTTTTGTAAGGTTGGAAAACTTTATATTAAAACCATAAGTTTATACACACCAGAGTCACTAATGGACTGAGATTCATCATTTTTCTAGACCTTAAACAAAACAAATATGGTATGCAACTTGCCAATGTTTGCAAAAAAAAACAGAGATGTACTAGTTCTAAACAAAGTTTTCAAGCTAACATAGTGTTGTCTAAAGAGAATTTTTTTGAGAATGTTCCCCCACAGGTCGGGGGTTATGACCCAGTGATTGAAAAAAGTGAATCTGCAAAGACTAATGAAACTAACCCGAAGGCACACCAAACAAACAAACATTTATACAAGGGAATGAGAGGAGGGTCCAACACCTGTGTTGCCACTTGTATGCTTGTCCTCCATAGCCTCAGGCTTCCACTAGAGGACGAGTTGGGTATTCGCCATAGAGCTAGTGGGAGGCCTAGTGAAAGTCTTTCCCATAAAATCATGTGCTAGCGCGTCCTGTTTCATGTCCACATGCACCATTTCCTCACATTGAAACCTGGTAAGGGCCAGTAGGGTGGATTCCACATTGTAAAGGTGGTCATTTAAGGAGAGCTCCTCATACTTCGATCGCAGTTTCCAAAGAATGCAATCCTCCATGGCCATTTGTTAGCTGGAATATTTCACCTCCTGCGGACAACAAGGTGTTCCACTGGTCTGAATGGTTCAAATCCAGAACAAATAGAGGACAGAGGTTGAACTTCTCTCCCTAAACGTCGTAGATACCTGGAATGTGATGCTTCGATCATTACCATGTGTACCTGCAATAAAGCTTCAACATGCAAACATATTGAAACTGCCAGAATATAATCTACTAATCTATGTTAGGGACTAAGGAATCTAACAACATACATGTGAAATCAAACAAAAACAATATATGCGGGATAGAAATCAACTTGCATTAAAGAAATATGAATAATTTTACAACCAAGCCTTAGTGTTGACATGCATCTCCATGAAACCAAGCATTCTCATCCCCAAAATCTCTGACTCTAGCTCTCTATGCTCTCCCAAATATTCTTGGGCCAAGTAATCAATCCAACAGCATAACAATACCTTAAGAGTTCTCCCCTCAACCATGGCTATGAGCTCATATTTATAAGGCCTCTAAGATCCTAGGATAGGGTAGGTTGAGAGATTAGTGGGTGAGGTGGCCTCTAAGATCCTAGGATGAGGGATCTCGAGCTTAACTGACCCACAATAGTAGGGATAAGGGAGGACACGAGGTTTATCATCTAGAATTCTCACGAAACTTCTCTTTTTCCCTTTTTACCTAGGGTACCGTGTTTCTCCTTCAATGATAGAGCAGTTCTAGTAAGAAACGCTTATGGACTAGGGGCCATAAGTGGTGGCACCGCTTGTGGAAAACAGGAGATAGGCAGTATGAAAAAGGTACTGCTCCTGGACAACAGAGGAAGCGCGGTGCTAGGAATTTTCATGAAAGATTGACAATTAGCATGGGTTTCCACTCCAAGTGTTGGGATTCAAGGCAAGTAGGTATGTCAAAAGTCTTATCACATGATGGTGACAGGATTTTGGTATAATAGGATGCCCCCCAAATCATGAGTCTTAGAGGGATATGATAAATGAGATCTTTGAGAGAACAAGTCGTCGCCATGAGATGAAAATGTTGGCTCGATCGGAGCATGTTGTCAAGTAGGCATCTATAGCACATCAGTATGTCAACTCATAGACACAAGTAACCAAACTCATGGCTGCAGACCAATACAAGGGAGATCCATGAGAGGAATAAACAAGCATGGCTACTAGAATACAATGTAGATCCATGTGATAGAGGACTCAAACTTGGACATAGTTACCAGACATACAATGTAGATCTATGTCATACAGACACAAATTTGAGCATAGCCACGACCATACAAATGTTGATCCATGCTAGATATACAAAACTCCATCGCAGCCTGCGGAAAAAGAAATGAGCGCTTTAAACAAATACCCAGGGTCTTCGTTTCATCTTCCACAAAGTATGATTCTATCCATGTGATTACAATGATCTGAAGTCAAACATGGTAGAAACCACTTGATTACCAACCAATGATGTGAACCGTTAACAAGTGCGAAGGAGATCACCATTAATGTCAATGATTCCCAAGGTACCCTAGTACAATCTACTGAGTGCGAATAGATGTCCTGATGTCGAACACCCAGTCTATTATATCGATCAAAGGTCAATGATGTGAACCTATGTTGAGAGCGAGAGAATCTGTCATTAAGGAATACAGATCTCAAGGTACTAAATATTGTTTCTAGGACTATTTCCAGGATGATGAGCTGATGTCGACAGGAATAGCCTCGTCAAAAGAGGGCCATGATGAGTCCCACATCGAAAACATGAAACTCAGAACATAGTTCTGGAATGATGTGAATGTAGTAACCATATGACTGACTCAAAGATACTGACACAAAGACTGTGTAGACTGCAGAGGTAAAACTTCTTCAAATCCCCTTTGAACATTGGGTGGCACGACAAAAATACTTGGTAGCATGATTAAACGAGACAGACACACAATGCGACAATGGACAATGCATTCTTTTGAAAGACTCAAAGGAGTGACATGACTCATGAAAGTGGCTCGTCACGGAGATCAGCTGAATACCCAATTGACTGACATGATGTGCAGACAAGTGCCATGTTCAAAGGTAATGACAAACAACTACCATTATTTACAAGATTATTCCCTTCCCATTTCCCCCACCATGATCGATGAGTGCCTCTTTTCGGTTTTTTGAGTTCAAAGAGGGTAACAAACACTCGATATATCTTGTGAGAAGACAAGTCCAGAATCATATATTTTACGAACCTGAGAGAGGAGGGGTTCGTTCCCAAAAATGGGTCTCTCAATTTTTGATTTAACGAGTCCACTGAAAGAAAACTCGGTATCATTCATGTTTAGAGAGTCTGAACGTATACAGAAGAAGACTCCAAAAGGGATCCTTTTTTGTATGATTTAGTCTCTAAGGCCCAAAAAAGTGTAAAATCATACCTTAGAGAACTCTTTCAGTCATGATTGGCTGGAGTGTTCCTTTTTCATAAATAGTCCTATCCGAACCGAAAAAGAGATAACCTACCGTCGGATGGACGACTCTTCAAATACTTTAACGAGCGTGAAGAAGACAAGATTGCTCGACGATCTTTTCGTATTTAGGGAGCTTGAAAAGAGTTTAAAGAGAACTCAATGAGGTTTCTTTACACAATGTCATATTTTACGATCCTGGAAAGAATTGGAAATGGACTCGACGACTTTTTCATTTTTAAGGAGACTGAAAAAGAGGTGAAAAGGGGACTCCATGACGCTTCTTTACACAATGTTGATTTTTACAAGCCTGGAAAGAAACTTGAAATGGACTTGGACCTTTGATACTAGATTTTAACGAGCGTGACAAAGTGTTGCACTAAATGCTCATCGACCTTTTCTCTTTTATGAAAGTGCGAAAAATCCATAAACAAACTTTCTAAAGCTTCTTACTATAGTTCTCTTATCTTGCAAGCGACTCTGAAACAAGTGTTAAATGCATTTATAACTAGCATTAAGGGATTACGATAGATAAACTTTGACTAAAATATGATTTTATATCAAAACTATAGTATGTCAGACCCAAAAATGCCTATATAAGTTATGTAAATAGTAAAAAACCAAATCATTTCACTATTTTCCTATAGCAGAGAGCACTTGGAGCATTTTCTTAGCCATATCTTCAGCAGCTGATACCGGGAGTTTCCACCATCTATTTTCAGCATCGTCAGTTGCAGGTAACAGCTAAGACCCTTCTCTTTCATTTCATAGTTCATTTATTTTGAGATTTGGTGGGGTTTTGGGATCACATGGAAATCCCTAAAACCTTAAAAGCGGGCACCGCGGCTACCCCTTGTGGGATACACGGTACTACCCAAGAAACTTGCCAATAACACAACAGATAGGTGGTGCCACCGCCTATCTCCAATGGTGCACAGGCGATGCCAGCCGTGGAGAATTTAAACTGATAGTATAAGCAAAATAAATTCATTCCTTTGATTTTTAATGACTTAAGGATGATTCTAATGCATACCATTATTTTTTTTGGCAGGTCTAGGTTGCTCAAAACATGGTGATAAGGAAAGAAAGAACACATGACAATGAGGATGTTGCTGCTAAAAGAAATGCGGGTTGTATTGCCCCATTACAGGACTATGGGCTCCTGAAGTTCTTCCAGACCCCAAGCATGGTGTCACATGAGCGGTTACTGGAACACATACTGCAGATGTAGAATCCAGAGCAGCAGTATTTCGAGGTGGGGGCCCATATCCTTACGGTGGAAGTAGAGGACATCTACTTCTTGATAGGTCTCTCGATACGGGGTGCCCCCATATCATTGACAAGATCCCTTGGAGGGGATATTACCACTTGAGAGCTTATAGATTGTCACTGTGCACCAGGGACAGGTACATCAGGGAAGAAGATCCCCATCAAAGCAGTGATGGATAGGGCCCTATGGACCATCCTATTTACCACATAGAGGGTGGCCTGGAGTCAGGGTGTGCACCAAGATTCTAGGGCACACATCATGTACGCCATAGAGGCCATGGCACCCACGGTGTTCAACTAGGAGGAAGCCATGCTTCCAATCTTCAAGGATCAGCTGACTAAGTGTCGGCAGGGAGAGCTAAAGCAGTTTGGCTTTGGTTCCATTTTAGCCTGCATCTTCTTTGTGCGGGTTCCACATATGAGACCTCAGGTGGTCTTCTAGAGTCTGAGAGCACAAGACCCCCGTATGCTGAGGTGGGTCCAGGTCATGGCTCACACAGGAGCGGGTAAGGGAAGGGTGAAGTTCGGTGATCCATTCTTCAGATGGCTATGAGATCAGATCCTCATGGTTGAGGATTATGCTTATGCAGGCACAGACTTCACCGGAGATCCTGACCTACCACTCCCACCTGGCGGACAGTGGGGTGACATTGGTAAGAAGCAAGAAACCCTAAAATGGATGAAAATGTTTTTATGTTTTTTTTTAAATGTTTTGTATTTTTTATGTCAAGTGACGAGACCTATATATTCTCATGCAGATGTGGGAGTAGCGCAACCTAGAGGAGCATCTCCATTGGATAGGTGAGCTGGATCCCACTTTGTACCACGGGGTGATGATATCACCGAGGAGCTCAAGGAAAACCTGGAGAGGTTAAGCTTGGATATCCCAGATGTTGACATAGACGACCTCCCGATGAGATATCAGGGATCCACAGTGAGAGTACCGGTTCAATTTAGTAGGCTGCTACGTAGAGTAGCTCGAGCAGTGATGTGTTATCACGAGCACCACTAGTGTATGAGATATGTACTGAAAGCTGACAACTTCAGGATTTTGTATAATGATTTTTCCTAAAATCCTACGTGCTTCAGATGAGGTCTCAGAACCTATTTTTTGTAAACTTTTTCGTATATATATATATATATACATACTTTTACACAGTGTTTATATGTTTCAAATGGAAAATGCATTTTCTATGAGTTTTATGTGTCTTTGAATGTTTATTTACAATGTACCATGTTTGATTTGATGTCATGAATTGGCAATATATTGAATCTAGGATGTAATTATCCAATGAGTCAACCACTACATTATGTTCCCTAGGGATATGCCTATAAGTAATAGTTTCAAATGATCTTTCTAGCAAACGCACTCTCCGGAAGAGGTGGAGGCACCAGGTTTCTAATGGTGTAGACATGGTTTAAATGGAAAACCATGAGCTATGAGTCCATCAAGACTACTAGATCACGAACATCCTGGGAGGCAGCTTCAGTCAGAAGACCGATGACCGCTTCATACTCGGCGATGTTATTAGTAGAGGGACCTATACAAACCACTCCTAAACTAACCAAATCTTCAGCTAGGGAATAGAGGACCCAAGCAGCCGAGGTGAGATTCAAGGTGTGGCGGCAAGCACCATCAGCGAAGCCGTAAAAAGCCATCTGCATGACAAAAGCATGGTATAAACAGATGTAGACACTAAACTCAAAACCATCTTGAAAATACTAAAAGCATACTGAAAGTCAATCAATATACATATATACAAGATACTATCCAAGAAAGACCTAGGCATAGTACCTTTTAAGGTACAACCCATTGTGAGGTTTCCCCAAAGAGATTCCATCATAATCAATGAGCTCGTAAGCTCCTTTCTCTAACACCTTAGAAATAACGAAAGGTTCGTACCACATGGATTCGAACTTACCCTTCCCTAGTTTGTTATATCTCTGATCATAAGTCAATACTAGGTCACCCTCGTTAAAGACACGAGGTTGGATGGATTTATCATACTGCGCCTTGATGCATTTCTTATGTGCCTCATTATCCAAGGCAACATCTTTTCGAGTCTCGTCAAGGTTACTCAAGTACAAAAATATTTCTTCCTCTGCGGAAGTGTCTGGGAGAAGTTCGATGGCCAGTTGTAAGGATGGAATCTGACATTGGATCGAGAAGATAGCCTCAAGTCCATAGACAAGTTGGAATGGCGTGAAACCAGTAGTTGTTTTCACAAAAGTTCGATAAGCGGAGAAAAGAACGTGGTGCCAGTTGGATTTATGATCTCCAGCCATCCAACGAAGCATAGTTTTCAAAACTTTGTTAATGGCCTCTACTTGACCATTAGCTTGCAGATAATACGGCGTAGAGTTTTCATGGCGAAAACCTAGCTTGGCACTCAATTCCTCCATCATTTCATTACGAAAATGGGATCCGTGATCAATAACGATGGACTGCGAAACTCCAAATCTAGCTACGATATGATTGAACAAGAAGAGAGCGGCAGTCTTACCATCTTCTCCATATGTAGGCATGGCCTCAGCTCATTTTGTGAAATAATCAACGGCTATGATGATGTAACCATGCCCCCCGGCTGAGGTAGGCTTACAATGCATGAAGTCAATCCCCCAGTTGGCGAATGGGCCAACGGCAATAATGGGGTGTAGCGGAGCAGGATGGGTGCGCTTTTTAGGATAAAAATGTTGACAAGGTGGGCATTTCTTAACAGCCTCATGACATTATTTGAAGACAGAAGGCTAAAAATAGCCAGCATGAAGGATTTTCTGGGCTGCAGCCATCCCAGATAAATGACCGCCACATGCTCCAGAGTGGCAATCATTCAACACATGTTCAGCCTCCTCATGAGTGAGGCATCGCCGAATAATAGAGTCAATCCCACGTCTATACAAGGTATCATTCAAGATAAGATAGTATTTCACTTGGTGACGGATACGGTGACGATCATCGCGAGATAAATGCGGTTGAAATCGCTGTGTTTGGAGATAAATCAGCAAATATTCATACCAAGGATCAGTAGTGCTAATCAGGAACAAGAATTCATCTGGAAATGAATCACTCGGATCAGATTTCGTTGTAGCACAGGGAAGATCACACATAATCTCTGCAAAGACCAAGGATTTCTTTGATGTGGCCTTGGCAAACTCCAGATCAAACTCCTGAAGGATAACGATCTAGCGGGAGTACTTGCCCCCGAGCACCTGATGAGTCAGGATGTAATACATCGGGTTCTGGTCTGCCAATACGGTGGTAGTGCGGAGCAGAATGTAGTGACGAAACTTTTGTACAGCAATGACCGTAGCCAATGCTAACTTCTCCACACATTAATAACAAGTTTCAGAATCCATAAGATTCCTACTGGCATAATAAATCACGTGCTCCTAACCGTGGAGATTGTCCTGCACTAAAACCATAGCGATGGTAGTAGCGGAGGCAACAATATACAAGAGAAAGTCCTTTGAATAATCTGGGGGGTGTATCATGGGTGAATGAGTCAAATAGTGCTTAAGATTATCAAAGGTGCATTGGGCCTGGTCATCCCAGAAGAATGGAGTGTTCTTCTTGAGGAGACACATATAACCATGTGTTTTCTCTGTGAAATTGCACATGAAACGGTGGAGAAAGTTTTCCTTCCCTTGCAAACTTTGGATTTCAAGGAGATTAGTTGGGGCTGGTAGATCTAAAATAGCGGCAATCTTCAAAGGATCGATCCGGATGCCATCTTTGGATACCACAAATCCTAGCAGATGTCCCGTCTCAACGTAAAAAACACATTTATGCAGATTGAGCCATATATTATAATGACGGCATCTCAGGAATATGTCTCTAAGATGACCAGGGTGGTCCTCCCGTCACTGTGAATGAGTAGGGAGGTCGTCAAGGTACAGTTCAACAATATGTTTAATATCATGAAACGCATAGCTAGAGAAGCCAACCATGAATGAAAAGATGACACTTCTATCACAGTTGTCGATAATCTGATCGATGTGCGGAGTCGAAAAGATATCCTTGGGACAAGATTTATTCAAATCCCTAAAATCGATACAGACTCTAATGGTGCCCTGCTTTTTATTGACAGGGACAACGTTCGATACCCATTCTGTCAAAGGTATAGGATAAATAAACCCAGCTTTGAGAAGTTTCTCAATTTCAGCTTTAATAGCTGTGGCCTTCCGAGGATGGACCTACCTAAGTTTCTCCCTGATAGGTTTAGCCATGGGATAGGTTTTAATCTCATGGACCACAATGGATGGGTCAATCCCTGACATCCCTTCATAGGACCAGGAAAAATATCACGGAATTCCTTAAAAAGTGCCTTATATGCTTGAGATTCACATGTCGAGCAGTTATTCCCAACATGAACATGGTCGATAACATCAGGCTTGGCTGATATGTCAATCGGGTTCGTCTGAGTAATGTTGCAAAGGTTTCCTTTAGAATCTGTATCTTGCAACAATATAGGACTTTGGGGAACGTTGACAATATCAGTAGGAAACAAGGATGCAAAATCATGGCTAACCAAACTGGTGTTGGGGAGGAACATGGATCTATGATGGTGATCCTCCCAAATGGGCTCATCCCTATCCATTATCTCCATAATGGACCCATCGAAAGGGAAAGTCTCGGAGAGATAATCTAGAACAGGAAGAGAAGGTTCTAACCAGTACGGTAAATGGTAAGGATCCGAAGCCACTAGCTGAAGGTCATCAGTGTGATCATCGGAAAAGGTTTAAATGGTGTCATACATAGCTTCATGTGGACTCAACAACATGTTTTCCCTTAGGCTCATAATCAAATGAGGCGATCATATGGACTGTCACGGTATCCGTGCTAGAAGGAGTGGATGGAAAAATACCCATAAGGGATGAATCCTTCAACATGCCTACCCTAATCGACTGATAAGGAGGAGGGGACTGGCCTAACATGGGGATGTTATTAGCCATGGAGGTAGTAACATCCGTCGTATAGAAATCAAGCTGATCAATAGTAACAATTCTCCCTAGATGTGGGAATCGCATTGTTCGAAATACTATTGAGGAAATAGTAGTCATGGCATAGAACCAATTCCTTCCTAGAAGGAGGTTGTAATCTAAAGGGGCATCTACCACTTCTACTTGGATGGAAACAGTTTCCCCCCCCAGCTCGACCACTAGGGCTGATATGAGACCATGGGGTTGGAAACCCCTTCTGTCAAAGGCTTTAAGGGTCATAGGTGATGTGACAAGCTCGGGAGAGCCAAGATCCTTCCAACAAGTCAGAGACAACACCAAGGTCGAAGATCCTTCATCTAGTACCGTTCGAAAGACTTTCTTTCCCACTACTTTCGCAATGATATGAAAAGCAAGTTTATGTGGTAATCTACTCTTGTAGTTCTCAACATTGAAATGAATCAAGTTAGTGTTATCCAGGTCTAAAGCTCCTAATTCTATCAACAAGTTCTTGCGCAGTGTAGGGAAACTTTGGATTACCTCTAAGGTAGACATCGCACAAGGTGCCTAAGTGAGATCTTCAACTACATTATAAAATTGAGCAACTCGGGCATTTGGATTAAAGACAGCCTTCCGAAGAGTACTATTAGGTGGGCGTAAAATCATGTCGAGAGTAGGATTCTCGATAGATAAGGGGACAGTAGACGAGGATTTCGGAGAACTAGTAGAGGGAACTTTCCCTGAAGAAGATTGATCTTCTTTCTTATCTGCGGGTTTTTCATAATTCTGACTTCGAGTTTGTAGATTGATGGTATCTGAGGACATCATACGAATTTTCTCTGATGAACTAGAGTTACCCTGATTAGACATGTGGCCTATCAGTTGTTGTTGAGAGGGAAAAGGATCCGTAAGTATTGTGGGTGCAGGATTGGACTTCAGAAACTGGGAGATTTCATCCCGACAAGGACACTCCTTTGAAAAATGGTCACCACTGCATAGCAGACAGGGATATTTTGCCTTCTTTTTCCCTTTGTCATTATCATTGTTGGTTGGTCGTGGAGTCTCCTGTTGGTTTCCAGGTTTTTCATTTTTATTTTTACCTTTCATTATTACCCGAGGTTTGAGTACTATGAATAGAATTGACCTCGGTGGAAACCTTAGGAGTCAAAGGAGTAGGGGTGGCAGTTTGGGTTTGCTTGGAAGTTTTTGTTGTGGATGGGGACTAGATTGAATCAACAATCCCATCAATAGGTACTTCTGTTGGTGGCTTGGCAGGGTCGGTGCTGGGGCGAGGAGCTTGAGGAATCAGGTCATAAAGAGTTCCAGACTGGGAATAGACCAAGTCTAGGTACTGAGCCGGACTAATAGCCTTCTCTTCGATAACGGCACTGCCCATAGCCACATCTCAGGCAATAGGAGGCAACAAGGATTTAGTGAAACAATCAGCTAGTAACTGATCTGGAATGGGGGCCTTAATAAGCCTTCTCCACCTTCTCCACTCATGAATATGATCAGAAATGTGGGTGGAGGTGTTCTGTCGCAAAGAGGTTAAAAGATCAATGCCCATTTCATAACGAATAGGGAGCTGAAAGTGTGTAAGAAACACGGTTGCCAACAAGCCAAAATCCACAAACAAATGTTGTGGGAGTTCAATGTACCACATCGTGGCCGTACCGCTCAAAGTTCACTGAAAGAGTCGTAACCAAACGGAATCATCCATGAGGAAGTTGGAAGAACACCACAAATGAAATGTCGTAACATGGTTCTTCGGATCATCTCCCTGCTTCCCATCGAATTTTGGGATATCCGATGGTAACTTTAACGGAATGGGAGCCCATGAGGGATTGTGTCGAATCGGGTCATTAATCAACTTGGACAAATCATGCAAGTCCAAAGTTGCTAGGAAAGGTAACTGTCGATTGGGTTGCACATACTGGTAATATTGATATGGCATATAATTACCAGTAGGACCATAAGTTGACTGAAAAATAGGTTGCTGTGACGAAGAACTACTGGAAAATCCGTCCATAGGGGGTTGATTTCTGGGATCAGGACCGCTAGGACCACTAGAGCCTCCAGGAGGAGGACCACCAAGGCCACCGGGACCACCAGGGCCACCGGGACAACCAGGACCACTAGGACCACCAGGACCACCAGGAGGCGGACCACCAGACCCTCTAGAGCCACCAGGAGGTAAACCTCTAGAGCCTCTGGAACCACTAGGCGGAGGGCCACCAGACCCTCCAGAGCCATAAGGAGGAAAGATACCAAGCCCCCCAAGACCACTAGGACCACTAGGACCATAAGGAGGAAATTTTCCAGATCCTTCGGGACCATTAGGCCCCTCAGGGGGAGGACCTCTGTAATGTGGTCCTCCGGCACCTCCCACAGTATGTATAGGTATCCCCCCCATAACTGGCATGTAAGACGAGTTAAGTTTCCCCCATGGCGTAAAAGTGTTACTAGAATATGGAATTCTGGCATAAGGCATTCCTGTAGGATTGGGTGGATGATTACCTACAGGTATTTGATAACCATAACCTCCAGAAGACTGAACGGTTACAGGTTGTGCCCCTGAGGGCTGACCTGAACTGGATGGGGGATTCACCACATTAGTATGGGTGGGAGGGACATAAACTATAGATGGTTCTATGTTAGAGATATGCCCTTGACTAAGTACAATTTCGATGCCATATAACATAGGTAGTGCTAGGGGTTGCCCCACGTCACTAGAAGGTACTGACGAAACGGGAATTGAAGGTTGAGCCCTAGGCGCAGAAGACCTGGGAGGATTAGGAACAGACATAACATGAGAGGTGATAGGGGTGGTAATTTAACCTGGGTTATGTGGTGTTACTGCACAATCTGTAATTGGTTCTATGGGTCTCATAGAATTGGCAAGTGAACGATATCCCACAAGAACAGATGTGGAACGTGATGGTGTTGGTCCTAATAGTTCATCTATCTACTTATCAATCTCCTGTGCACGGAGAATGGCAGCATGATATTGCCTATGTTTTTCTTCATCTTCAGAAGAGTTTAAATGGGTTCCAAATGAGGCAATGGCCTATCCTATAGAGGTATCCAAAAATGGAGCATTGGAACCATAATCCGGACAGTTTGTATCGTCAACATGACCTTCCGTGGGAGAATGGAACAATGTATTTCCCCTAAAAGGTTGTTGGACCAAGGGAGGCAAGTGTGAAGAATATGGTACTCCACTTTCCGCAACCACATTATCTCCCACTTGGGAGGTAGTAGCAGCTCCTTGGTCGATAGATTCCATTGGATTTTCTCCTGAACCAGGAGTAAAATCGGGTGGCAAGCCCCATACTCTTCTGAACTGTCTTAACTCAGCTAGTTTGTATAGTTCCTATCTAACCTAGGGTCTGAAAATCTAGAAAACACACCAAGAAAACTTCCCTACACAAGTTATAGGTCAAAACAAGCACGCTTAAAATGATAGGAGGAGTTCAAAAAGTCAGGTCTTTCACCAGGATTGTCAAGAAGGTGCCACTCACGATATACCTCGAGGGTACATGCATAGTAATCTCCCTGAATGTTGTTTTTGGTGTATTGCTCCAAACAAGACGGCCAAAGGGATTTTCTCAAATAGATAAGGTATCCTAGTGGGGTCTCTTGATATACTCAAGGTACGTGGGACCTCGAATCGGTAGTAGTGTTTTCTAATGCATAACCGTACACAAGGGGCCTTCTGATATACAACCAAGTACATGAAGTACCTTTCTATATACCTCAAGGGTACATGAAAGTCTATTCAATATACCGACGGTATGTGGAAGAACCACGCGAGTCCCAGGATGTAATGCTGACAAATAACGACAGCTCCTACGCTTAACGACGCTCGAACGCATCTCTAACCTATCACTCCAGTTGTTACATGAATTTTAACCTATAACTACTATTAATTTTAAAGTGGATGGTTAGGTGAATGCATGATGTTTTGACATAAAAGTAAAACCATGCAGTATGCTTGTGCAAATGTTCACTTTACCATTCAGTATGCCTACTTACGGGAGGGAAGAGAGTATTTTCTTTTTTTTCAAAACCAAAAAATATTTCCAAACAACAGTCATGAACACAAAAACAAAGACAAGCAATACCTTTTCCAAACTTATTTCTCTTTTCTGAAAGCAATGAGAAGGGGAAGAATCTCTTTTCCTAAAAGAAAAACAAGAAGCACACCTACATGCAAATGCACTCTATTTTTTCAATTTTCTCAAAACATAAGCAAATCTAACTTAAAACTACCATTTTTTTATTTTGATTGAGATGATTCTAGATGCATAAGAGACGAAAGAACATGAACATCCTGAAAGCTTATAAAGCCAATCAAAAAACCAATGTTCAACGCTCAATGATGATATCCTAGTCTCAGTCAAAAAAATTCTTTTTTAAAGGAAGGAAAAAGAAGTTTACTATGCAAATAAGAAATGAAACCTAGAAGCTAATCCAGTGTTCTTCTTTTAGTCTATATAACAGAAACGAAAGAGATCTTATTAATACCATAAGCTTTCAGAAAACAAGAAATCCTTTTGCAAACACAACCAACAAGCATAGAAGTGGATGAACAATCAAAAGACCTAATCAAACTTTTGAATTTCCACTCAAATCAATATTAAACCATCAAATTATCAAGCCACAACATCAGATTCTATAACACAAGTTTGATAAGAAGAACTGAAAGCAACAAAACTCAAATTTTTATAAAAAAAAATCAGGAAAAAAGGCTTTGGAATGATGCCTACCTGGCACTGCACTTCTCAGGTGTTGACAGAGCGTTTCTAACCCAGCACTACTTCAAGCCAATGGGATACAAGCGATGGCACCACGTACTGCCCACTTTGTTCATGCGATGGCAATGCTCCTCGTACACAACATAGGTGTGGTTCCGTGTAGATGACCAAAACAAAAAGAGAACGATGGGTCAAGTCAGAAAAAGACTAGATCAAGGTGAATACTGCTAGATTGAGTATGAAAATGGAGCATAAAAGGTCAGAATGACACAGATCTGAAAAGATCTGGAAGTTTCAAACCCAAATAGACTAAGTTAGAAAGTAGATCTGATTGAAAAGAGTTGAAGAAAGAGCCTGGATTTAGACAATAGTTGCAGACTGAGGAAGATCAGAACAACCGATACACTCAGTGGAGTCGCCAGATTTCTTAGCTGGAATATTTCACCTCCTGCAGACAGCAAGGTGTTCCATTGGTCTAAATGGTTTAGATACAGAACAAATAGAGGACAGAGGTTGAGGACTCTCCCTAGACGTCGTAGATACCTAGAATGTGATGCTTCGATCGTTACCCTGTGTACCTGCAATAAATCTTCAACACACAAACATATCGAAACTGCCAAAATATAATCTACTAATCTATGTTAGGGACTAAGGAAACTAACAACATACATGTGAAATCAAACAACAACAATATATGTGGTATAGAAATCAACTTGCATTAAAGAAATATGAAGAAGTTTACAACCAATCCTTAGTGTTGACATGCATCTCCATGAAACCAAGCATTCTCATCCCCAAAAGCTCCGACTCTAGCTCTCAATGCTCTCCCAAATGGTCTTGGGCCAAGTAATCAATCCAACAGCATAATAATACCTTAAGATTTCTCCCCTCAACCATGGCTATGAGCTCATATTTATAAGGCTTAATGGATAGGGTAGGTTGAGAGGCTAATGCGTGAGGTGGCCTCTAAGATCCTAGGATGAGGGATCTCGAGCTTAACTGACCCACAACAGTAGGGATAAGGGAGGACACGAGGATTACCATCTAGAAGCCTCAAGAAACTTCTCTTTTCCCCTTTTTACCCAGGGTACCGCGTTTCTCCTTCAATGACAGAGCGGTTCTGGTAAGAAACGCTTATGGACTAGGGGCCATAAGTGGTGGCACCACTTGTGGGAAACAGGAGATAGGCGATGCAAACAAGGTACCGCTCCTAGACAACAGAGGAAGCGTGGTGCTAGGATTTTTCATGAAAGATTGACAATTAGCATGGGTTTCCACTCCAAGTGCTGGGATTCAGGGCAAGTAGGTATGTCAAAAGTCTTATCACATGATGGTGATAGGATTTTGGTATAACACCATTGAAATTAAATTTCCTTGACCATCCAATAAACCTCGAGCATCTTCGTGTGCCTAGTCTCCCGAGTTCATCCTGACCCTTTTTTTTTACCATCCCATCGAATTCCGCTTCGATCTCTTCCACCGAACATTGCCTCTGCTTAATCTTAATTCTGTCCTCTAATATAAAATCTTGAGAACGAGATGAGGCCAATACCTTATGCTTAAAAAACCCTTGAATTCTGCTCATTTCAC
Organism: Pseudotsuga menziesii; assembly: GCA_001517045.1. Taxonomy (NCBI): domain Eukaryota; kingdom Viridiplantae; phylum Streptophyta; class Pinopsida; order Pinales; family Pinaceae; genus Pseudotsuga; species Pseudotsuga menziesii. The sequence goes on from LPNX011101308.1 coordinate 176,919, forward strand.
TTAAATATTGAGGCATATGGATTCTCCAAGTCCCATTAGCAATCTTCCTCGGTGTTACCTTGGTTGGCACCATTGTGAAATCACAAACCAGACAATCCTAGAGGGGAAGGTACTGCAAGATGCGAAGAACCATCTCAACATTTTGCTGGCAATAAATTCCATGACCTGGCTCATATTTAAGCTATTGCAACCTACTCATATGCCGCAGGATTTGGCCAACTTTTAATTTATCACAAAAATTTACCATGATTCCCCACACAGATGAATGAGTCGCCTCAGGTATGGGCCAGTCTGAGCCTCTGTTGGAATGAATTCCCCTTGTAATTGCAAATGAAGGGGTGATGAGGATATCAAGTGGAGACGAGATACCACCAAATACATGTATGTTTGCATGCTAAAACCATCTACATGTCTTCATTGTTGGGTGCATGAGGCATGGGCCCCATCCGGTTGGCACTCGTCATGGGGGAAGGAGTCCACCAAATTGATGCATTTGCATTTTGATTTTAGTGTGTCACACCCTGCTTCCTCCCAAGCTTGATTTCACTTTTCCCTTAGGTTTTCCATCCCCCAATAGGCTAACATGTTAGAAATATTGTTAGCATCTCGACGCACATGATGAGCGACTATGACTGAGGTGCAGTCAAGGGAAATAAGCAAAAGTTCTAGTTTGGCCACCAAGTGCCAGCTGGGAGAGAATTTGCTGAGTTGGGAGTCATTAAGGAGCCAATTGAGCATTTGGATCATTAAGGTAGAGTCTCCTTTGACAATTAGCTTTGTGAACTACTTCTGCTTGGAAATTATTATACTATGTAACATGGCGAACAATTTCACAGCATTGTTGCTATCAATGGCTATAAAAATTGCCTAAAATCTTATTCTCCTGCTATCATGATCCTAAAAGACACCACCATAGATTGTCTCCCTAGGTTTTCCTATGTTAGTGTCGTCAAATCTGAGCTTTACAAAACTAATTTCTGGTGGGATCTAAGTAGACAAACTAAACATGGGGGCTCTTTGAGGTGCATTGTGCATAGGTGAATTGGGCGGCTTCAGGTCCCACGCTTTAAGGATTTCTTGGTCTTGAGAAAACCCTTCTTAGTCCAAAGGATCCCACTGTGCAGCGCTAATTGTCTCTTGAATGCAGGATTGAATTTTTCCCCAAACCTGCGTTGTTGTAGTTCTGGTGTTTTGGAAGATTAGTCGATTATGCTCTTTCCATATTTCCTAGAGTATGAATCCTGGGAAAAGCTACCAGCTTTTTTTCACTATGTTGTTATATGAAATTGGGTCCTCCTCCCCAGGTGAGAGTATATTTGACTCCATCCTCGTTACGATCTAATTGTCGAAAAGTACTATCTCCACGGTGCCATAATTGCTTGATGAATGGGCAGTTATTGAATAGGTGTTTCTGAATCTCATTGTCTACCCAACATAGGTAGCAAATGGAGGGGCCCTAGAAACCATTTTTCAAAATTATGTGCCATGTAAGGGTGTGATGCCAAGCAATGAGCCAAAGAAAGGTGGAGACCTTTGGCCATAGGTTTTCTTTCCATATATTTTTCCATATTCCATTGGCATTGTCCTGATCATGCCCATACAAAATAGTGCATGCATCTTTGAGACTGAAAACACCTTTACTAGCATACCCCCATCGTAGGAAGTCTCTACCTTATTTTCTCGTGATTTGCATGGTTTGAAATTTATCTCAAAAATATTGTCACTATTCATCTATTATAGAATTCAGCCAGGAAGAACGACCCTTCCAAACCCACCATTGAGGGTGGCTAGCCTCATTGTCCTAGAAGTGTGAGACAAGGAACTTCCCTTATGAGATGGTGGGGTGCCTTAGGGGATAGAGGTGTCCTTTAGATTCTAATTTGGCTCTCTTTTTCCAAGAATCATCCCATAAAAGAGTCATGTGACCATCATGAATTTCCCAGAAGCCATGATCTTAAACTATTTGACGGTTCTTCCAGGTAGCATTCCAAATCATTGATCCTTTGGGGTCATACTCCACTACGATGAGGTCATGTTGAGCTATGTTAGGAGCATAATTCCCTTTCCATATTCTTGACCAAAGGGACTCTTGGTTGGTTATCCATCTCCACCATAGTTTGGAAACCATAGCTTTGTTTTCCACTTTTGGGTCACAAAACCCTAGTCCACCCTAGAGCTTGGGAAATCATAGCTTGTCCCATTACATCAAGGCCCATTTGTGACTGTTGTTTCATGAGCCCCCCCAGAAGAAGGCACATTGGAGAGATGGATTTTTTTTGTGCTATAAATTGTTCCTAGACTACAAAAGGAACAAGCTAGTACAATCTCAAAACAAAAAGCAAAATGGAATTGTTTTTTTGTAATTTTTGGTTTGAAAGTTTATTCACAAGAAGGTAAACAATCAACAAACTAATACAAGAACTGAATCATGAAATAACATTGAAGAACTGAGATATAAATGGATAAAATATAAACATAAACCATAAACATTCATAAGCATAGTACTGGTTTTGTCCACAACCTATGAGCATTCACATGAATAAAAACATTAATCAAGAAATGAAATCATAAGTTGAGTAGTCAAACTGGCCATAAACAAAATCAATATAGAGGATAAAATCGCTTATATGTATATATAAATCATTCTTAGTATTCAACACTTACATGAGAGTCATAAGTATCAGTTAGCATATAAATCCAAAAGTCCTTCGCTCTATAGCCCTTCTTGAAACAAAAATCGAACCCCCCTCCACTAAACTTTCCTACTTTTATCATTTACAAATTGGAGCAGTTTCATAACTTTTTCATAAATGACTTTTACGTCTAAAATCGAGACAGTTATAACAAGTAATTACATGTTAACTTCAAATGTTTAAAGACAATAAAATATTAACCACTATACGCATTATGACAAAATAAAATACTTGACAACCGGACATTAAATAACACTCATAACTGCTTGGTTGCTTCTGTTAGCATGGCAATTCCTTCCAATGCATGAGACTGCTTCTTATCTCGTTCCTAATCTGTCTCCATACTTTTAACTCTGCTTGATAACATTTCATTCTTCTTGTTTAAATTCTGAACTTGCTTGGTTAAATCCTCAGCTTCATTATGTATTTCTCTCTTCCTCTTCAATGCTTCTTTCGATACTGCTATCAATTCTTGGTAATGTGCATTAATATCTTCCAACTCTTCTCTTAATCTCTTGTTTGTCATTTCCAGCCTGTCATTAGTTTCTTTAAGAAGAAAAAAATGTGATTTATGTTGTTGCAACGGTTTCCTAAGGTTTTCAACTTCATAATCCATATGCACCTCTACAGGAAATCTTGAGTCCTGGTTTGAAAACCATGGAATATTAAGCTTTTTAAAAAATAAATCTTCTTCCTTCCTATCCTTCATTGCTTCCTATGCAAATGAAATTCCTGAATTCATACCCTGTTGTATAATAGGAGTAACCTACTCTTCTAAGACTTCATGGTTTTCTTGAATCGGTTCTGGTGATATCAAATGATCCTCTTGAATGTAATTTTGCTTTGGGCTCAAATTCTATTCACTTTCATTATTTTCCTCACTTGAAGAATCTTGAAGGACTGTAATTTTCTCATTTTTTAGTTTATAGTTTAAAATTCTTTTCATATTTAATCTAAGTTTATTTGTATCTCTGGTCTTTGGCCTCCATTTCGATCCTTCCAACTGCATAAGAGATTTCTTCTATACCTTAACATCTAGAACCTGCAAAATATTACCCTTCGAATCAGCTGCAAAATAAAATTTAGTTTAGCTTTCCTGTACACATATAGAAATATGCTTATGTTCTGTTGAACTAATGTCTTCCTTAGGATTCAAATCATATATCTTCTCCATTTTTTCATCCTTCAAAACATGTTCTTGCTCATCATGCAATGATTTTTCTCGATCTTCATCACTAGGATCTATGAATATTTGACATGAACTATTTCCCTGAAGACTATCTTGTAATAAAGCTTCAATCACCTCTTTTTTAAATATCTTAGCAAAACCAAATTTTTTATTGCTCAAAATTTTCTTTACATGATCACCATGTTCATTGGTAAACCTTGGCCAAAATAAGAAGTGATCCTAGCTCCTATTTTTCTTCTACAGAACTGTACAAATGATCAATTTGATTAAACCATGATGAAAAACTAACTGTTTTGTATGATCAAAATGTCCCTTGATTCTATTTGACATCTTCTGGAGAATTTTTAAAAGAAAGAAAGGAAAATTTATCTTGGATTGTTGATTCAAATGTTGTAAAAATATAACATGATATTTAAATATTGATGCGAACCTACCATCGCATGTGATATAGCTCTATATAATGCCAATTGGTTCTTTCCGTTCTGGCTTAAACTTTTATAATTGAACCCCTTTGCTCCAGTCAAGGGTTTAGGAATATTTTTAAACCAGGATTCTCCATCTATTGGGACACCAGTGGCTTCAACTATTAAATCCTCTGTGAGTTAGAACTTGAGAGTATTAAATGTTACAGTGCCATTTATGAAATTCTGGGAGAAATGATGTGAGACTTCAGGATTGAAACCAGTGATATTGTCAAAAAAACTAAACCACCCTGCTGCTTTAAATAACACTACACATTCTGGAAATTTAGTGGCCCAACTGGTGTCTATAGGCTCAAACCTGTTAATCTTTCCACTCTTTCCCATATCTATACTGTAACTTGGCTTATTCACTTATTTGGGAAACTTAAATTATTTTCAAACTACATGTCTGCAACAGTGAGATTCATAACCCCAAACTAGGAATCGTGTCACTTTAAATCCACGATTTCCTTAGTGATATTCACACAGCTTTATACATTTGTAATGATATATGGAATAGGGCTATGTACATGTGTCATGATATATTAAATAATTTTTTGAAAAACTCCCAGCATCCTCGACTGCAACGGGACACGCTATATCATCAGTCAACCACTCTTTCCAATGATCCATGATTCCTAGAGGGCTCTTGTGTATAGATCTTGAATTTTACGCTACAGGAAAACCTCATCATGAAATATTTAACAAAGAAACTCAAACTAAGGGTTGGACCTTTGATATAATCCTTGAAATAAATTTAAATCAACATTTGTAGACTTTGAAATATATATAATACTTAATAAGCCATTTAAAAGAAAGCTTAAGAAAGAAAAGAAATAAATTAAAGCAAAGACTATAACCTATAAAATAAAAAAGACATTTAAAATCATTAAAATTTAAAACAAGCTTAAAAATGAAAAGTAAATAACGACTAAAAATTTGAGGAAAACACACAAAAATTAGGTACAATTTATGTCCTAACATCTGGCTCCTGTCGAGGGATGAAAGCTTCCTTGTGAGGTTTCAAGAACATGTAGACCACTGCCTTCAATTTAAACTAAAACTTCCTTGTTATTCTGCAAAGTTCCATTGGGAAATTGGAGTCTTTATTCCATGTTTCTCACACGGGTATGTACAATGAGTGAAAGTTATTTCACCTTCAGTGACTGTAAAAATGTTTGAGGAATCGTCCATTCACTGGATTGGACAATTCTTCACCTTCCAGAGTCTGCAGTATGAATGTATTATTTTCCAAAATATTTGAAATTACAAAAGGACCCAGCCATAAATTATAAAATTTTCCATGCTTACCCTTTTGCTCTTTTTTGGCATCCCATATGAGCACCGTGTCTCCAAAAGAGAAATTATCTTCCATTATCTTCCTGCCATATATTTCCTTAATTTTTTTCCTGTAAGCTTGAGATTTTTCAGCTAGGGTTTCACGTTCCTACTACAATTCAACCAATGAGAAAATTCTTCTTTGAATATCATTAGGCTCTTCTTGACTATCATGAAAAAACTTGATTACTGGAATACCTAATTCAATTGGAAAAATAGTATCAGTACAATACACCGGCTGAAAAGGAGACAAACCGATTTCTTTCTTGGTGGTTATTCTATCTTCCAAGAGTGCATACTTCAACATTGAATCCCAAGATCTCTGGTTTTGATTTAACAATTTTTTAATGCTTTGGATGATATTCTTGCTAGTTTATTATGCCAATCCATTCCCGTGGGGGTAATAGGGTGTAGAATTCTTTAGAACAATTCCATTTTTCTCATAGAAATTAACCATGGCTTTAGACTTAAAATCTTTAGCATTATCAGTCAACAATTTCTTAGGAAAACCGAATCTACTCAAAATATTTTCTTGAATGAAGTTGATGATTACCTTATCAGTTGCATTTCGTGTAGGAATGGCCTCCACCCACTTTGTGAAAAAAATAGTAGCTATAAGTATCCATTTCTTCTACCCAGAGGAAGCAGAATTGATCTCACCTATAAAATATAGACCCCACTGCTGGAAAAGAGCATTTACCACAATGGGATTAAAAGGTAAGGACACAAGTTTTTGTTTTCCAACAAAATTTTGACACTTAATACAGGCCCTAACCTACTGATAGACATCATAAAACAAATATGGCCAGTAGTATCCAGATCTCAGAATTTTATAAGTTGTTTCCTTCCAATATTTGTGACCTCCACATGCACCTTCATGTAATTCTAAAATGACCTCTTCAATTTATGGTTTCTCCAAACACCTGAGTAACACTCCCCCTAGATCTTTCCAATGTAACTCTTGATTTATTAGACAATATTTGTTGGCCTTTAATTTTAATGATCTAGTATCCTTCTTATCTAAATGAGCATGACACTGCAAATGCAATAAAAAATGAACTATATCAACATACCATTCTGATTCTGCATATTTATCCATGATTTGTTCTTTATCGTGTCTTGTTTGCAACTCCTCCTATATTGGCTGACTGGATATCAGTTGAAGACCAAAGGCTTCACAATTTGAATCTGCCAATAGTCTTGCTAGACCCTGCCCTTTTACAAGATTGGTAGGTTTAATCTCCACATCGTATTCCATGATTTTTGCAATCCATTTCCCTCACTTTCCTTCACTATCTGGATGAGTTATAATTTATTTAATAGCAGCAGTAGGTACATAGGAAATAATCTTTGAATGGAGAATATATATTCTAAATAATTTCAATGTTTTTACCAATGCATATGCTTGTTTCTCCAGCGTACTGTATTTTAATCTTGAATCTCTAAGAGTTTTGCTAAAGAAATCTATAGGCTGTTATAATCCATCTGTATGTTTTTGTAATAAAACAATAGCTATTGTGTCCTGCAATGCAAAAGAGAAGGTCAAAAAATATTTTGAAAATTCTGGGCTCACCAGCACTGGTGCTTCTGTAAGATCTTGTTTGATCTTCTCAAATCAGGCTCTGGATTCTGTTGTCCACTTTATCTCCTAGTCTTTCCTTAACATGGATGGTATATGTTTTATTGTTTCAACAGAGTTTGGAATGGACCATCTTAGAAAATTGATTTTTCCAATGAATCACTGAACATATTTCTTACTTCTTGGAAGACTGATTTTCAAAATAGTCTTGACTCTTTCAGGACCTATTCTAATTCCATCTGTTGAAACTAGATGTTCCAAAAGCTTACCCTCCTGAACAGTAAATGAGACTTCTTACAGTTTAATGACAGCCCAAACTTCCTACATTTAAAAAAAATTTGCTTGAGATGTTTCAAATGCTCTTCATCAGATTGAGAAAACAAAGTGATATCATCCAGATAAATTCCTTCAAAATTTTCTTTTTCTCCAACAAAAGCTATATCCATAGCTCTTTGAAAATTTGCACTACAATTCATCAAACTAAACGGCATATTGTCATACATAAATGTACCCCAAGGGGTAATGAAGGATGTTTTCTCTTTATCATCTGGATGCATAGCAACTTCGTTGTAACCTGAGAATCCATCAACCATTGAATTCTCTGGGAACCTACCACTTTCTGCAAAATTTGCTCAATCTTGGGCAATGGATAATTATCATTCAATGAAGCTCTGTTTAAATTGAGAAAATCCACACACAACCTAATATCTCCATTCTTCTTTCATACTGGAACTAAATTTCCCACCCATGATGAATATCTCAGAGGAACAATTATCTTCGCATCCAATAATTTCTTGACTTCCTTTTCAATGACTGGAAATAAGGTTGAATTAATTATTCTTAATTTATGTCTAAAAGGTTTCAGATTTTGCTTAAAAGGAACCGTGTGTTTAATAATATTGGTATCATAAGTTCTTAAATCTTCATAAGACCAAGCAAATATTTCAACAAAATCTTTCAATAATTTTATATACGTGTTCCTTTGCTCAACTGAGAGAGATTTGGAAATTTTCACAATCTTGGGCTGCTCTTCTGTACCAATGTTACAATTTATAATGTTCTCCTCTTAGGAATGCATAGTTGGCTTTAACAAAGTATCATCTTTGTAGAAAATCCTCTCCAAGAGAACCAAACCTTTAGGAATAAATTTACCCTTCAACTCAATAATATTATGCTTAGCAATTGTATTTTATGAGTATTCAATAGTATTATCAACTTCATCATCCTAGTCTTGATCAATCAGTGAATTAAAAAACTCTCTAGTTAACTCTAAGAATCTTTTTATCTCCAAGTAATCTTCAAAAAATTTCCACTGTCTAATATTATCTGGCACATAAGGTCTATATCTGACCTCAATTGGATATTTTAACTGGGTCTGTTTTGGAATTTTGAAGTGTGTGGCTGCCAAAGCAAGTGAATCAGCTGTTTGATTATGATCCCTAGGACTCAATGAAATATTGAATACTATGAAGTAATTGTCAATCATATCTCATACTTCATTTCTATATACCTTTAACAAGTCTTGTTTTACCTAATATTTTTCCTTCACATGTTGGACAACTAGTTCGGAGTCGCCATAAATAGAAATCTGTTGAATCCCAAGGTCCTCTGCAGCCCTTAAGCCAAGTATGAATTCCTCGTACTCTGTTGTGTTATTGGTGGTCACAAGTTCCAACTTATACATCAAACTAATCACTTCTCCACCAAGGGAATATAAAAAAATGCCATCTCCTACTCCTTCCTTGGATGAGGAGCCGTCAAAGTACATCTTCCATAACTCATCTTTTTGCTCAACACTACATTTGATTGGTGCTTCCTTTTCTACACGTAGCATGCCATTTGTATCCTCATCACTAAAATGTACCATACAAGACCCCAAATATTTCTCTACAACATAAATGGGATGGTTTATTGGGTTCTTATCATCTGTAACAATATAAGCATATTGTAATTCCCTATACAATCTTCTATTTTCTCCCCCCCAAAAAATGAATAGTAGCATATGATAAATCCATCTACAACGTACCACCTAATTTATTTTCCTAAGATCTTGAGAGTAACATACCAAACTTAGGAGTGATGTCAGCAACCACCACATCCATAATAACACTCGTCATGGGTAACTGAGTCAAGTTTACCACAAGATCCTTAATCACTCCAAGGCACTTAACAACTATGTAATCAAATGCATATAAATCATGGTATGGTTTTGTGATACTCAAACCAAGCGCTCCATGACTGCCTTAGGAATCAAGTTATGAGAAGCTCCGGAATCTAATAGGCAGTTATGAATCATTTGATCATGGATAGTCAGAGTTATGTAAAAATATGGAGACGAATTTGAATATTTTTCAGGATTATTAGAAAAAGTAGAACCAAGAATGATTGTAGGGCGTTCTTCTTGGAGATTCACAGTATCTGAAGGAATCTGACTAGCATGTGCACCTAACATTTTTAAAGTAGGATTCCTATAACAAGTATTCTTCATCAATTCAGTTAATGGCACTAGAATCTTGATCTTACATAGTTCATTCTCCAAATTAAAGGTTTGCACATTTTTATTTATTTCTTCGATCTCTGCAGCCTTATCTTGGTCCCCATGATTTTGTTTCCTTTCCTGTGTTTGACTAGGTAACTGCTTAGTAGGAGGAGATATCTTCTTTTTGGGAATATGAGAAACTTGTTTTGGACCAGATCTTAGGTTATAATATTTCTTAGGTTCAAATTGACATATACCAGCTAAAACTTCAGGGCTAAAATCAATTTCTTCTTGATAAATATTTGAATAAAAAAACTTAGAATTCTGATAGTCATATTCAATTAAGAAACCCTCTAATAATAATTCACCAAAGTAATTTATATACTGATTCGAATCTTCATACTGCAAATCTTCACCTTCTTCAACTTCATCTACTACATTATTTTTTAGTGGAGGAGGAACTCTCTAATCTTCATTTTCCCTTCTTTCCCTCTGAATGTCATTGTTTCTTCGTTCTCTAAGGATAAATGTAGGAACAAATGGGAACCTAAACTGATTAGGATTTCTTTCTCCTTCTTTGGTAGGTTTATTTGGATTTTTATCTAATTCCAACTTATTTAGTTTTGCAGTTAAAATTCTAACCAATTTAGTCATCTCATCAATTTTACTCTCTATTGTCTGTGATGTAGAAGTTGGTGGGGTCATTTCCTTTTTACCCTTTCGGTCATACACTTGAGGATATGAATGTTCTTTAAGCCTATTTGAAGCTAAAATGTTTTATTCCATCTCCAATGCAGCTCCCTGCATGTTCAATAAATTCACCGACCTTATTTCTCTTAGATGCAAGGAAAACTCATGATCAAAAGAATTGGCATAGGTTAGCTTAGTTGAAGTTTCAGAAGGATTAATTTCAATTGGGATCCTACCATACATCTTATTAAAACGTTTTGAGAAGTTTGCTACAGTTTTATGTTTTTTTCTTTTCAAAACTCCAAACTCTGTGATGTAATAAGTATGATCCTTCATGTCCCCCCACTGCCTCATAAACACATCCTGTAGTTCTTCTATAAGAGTTATTTAATTAGCTGGTAATTCTCAAAACCATCTCCTTATCTCCCCATCTAAACTCTAAACAAACATCCTCATCCACACATCTTTAGCTTTGATATTTTGATTGTCTACATAACTTAGAAATGCATCCTGATTTTCTTTAGTAGTAGTCTCACCCTGACCATTAAACCTAGGAAGGTATTTCTGATAATCTCCTCCAGGAAGAGAATTTAGGGGCTAGGGAAGAACTAAGGGAGCATATCTAGTAGCTACCATTTGAACCATCATGTCAAGAGGTTGTTGTGCTTCCATATTGAAGCTACTTTGGTTTGGTGAAGAAAAAGGATGACTAACTTCGCTTGAACTTGGCTAAAAAAAGGGGTTATGAGGTTTAAACTAAAATAAGAGAGTTTTACCAGGAATCTTAGTTTTTATTTTTTGATAAGATAGTGGAGTAGTGAAAATAATAAGGGTCTCAACCGGTGTAGAAGGGACTAACCAAGAAATTTTTTGTTTTTTTCTCTTCTATTTGAAATTCTAGAAATGCAATGGAAGATGCCAACTCTAACTAATCAGGATTAAACAAAGAAGGACAATACTGAGATCTTCGAATTTGTCTAGATTTTTTCAAAATCTGTTCTGGATCTGAGGCACCCAAATGTAAAGGTGAAGTAGGTTTTCCTCATGTTCCAATCTTTCTGGTAGCCACTGTGAACCATTGTTTGGTGAAAATGTAATCTAAAAGATCTTCTGATTTTGTTCACCTCTCAAAACTAGATCAATAATGATATCCCAGGGAAGATATACTTCACTTCTATCCCCGACAATGGAACCAAATATGTTTGTGCTAGAAATTGTTCCTAGACTACAAAAGGAACAAGCTAGTACAATCTCAAAACAAAAAGCAAAATGGAATTGGTTTTTTTTTTTAATTTTTGGTTTGAAAGTTCATTCTCAAGAAGGTAAACAATCATCAAAATAATACAAGAACTGAATCATGAAATAACATTGAATAACTAAAATATTACTGCATAAAAGATAAACATAAACCATAAACATTCATAAGCACAGTACTGGTTTTGTCCACAACCTATGAGCATTCACATGAATAAAAACATTAATCAAGAACTGAAATCATAAGTTGAGTAGTCAAACTGGCCATAAACAAAATCAATATAGAGGATAAAATGGCTTATATGTATATATAAATCAGTCTCAGTCTTCAAAACTTACATGAGAGTCATAAGTATCATTCAGCATATACATCCAAAATTCCTTCGCTCTATAGCCCTTCTTGAAACAAAAATCGAACCCTCCTCCACTAAACTTTCCTACTTTTATCATTTACAAATTGGAGAAGTTTCATAACTATTTCATAACTTTCTTTTAGGTATAAAATCGAGACAGCTACAACAAGTAGTTACATGTTAACTTCAAATGTTTAAAGACAATATTAACCACTATAAGCATTATAACAAAATAAAATACTTGACAGCTGGACATTAAATAGAACTCATAACCGCTTGGATGCTTATGCTAGCATGGCAATTCCTTCCAATGCATGAGATTGCTTCTTAGCTCGTTCCTGCTCTATCTCCAGACTTTTATCTCTGTTTGATAACATTTCATTCTACTTGCTTAAATTCTGAACATGCTTGGTTAAATATTTAGCTTGATTCTATATTTCTCTCTTCCTCTTCAATGCTTCATTCGATACTACTATCAATTCTTGGTAATGTGCATTAATATATTCCATGTCTTCTATTAATCTCATGTTTGTCATTACCATCCTGTCATTAGTTTCATTAAGAAAAAAAATTGATTTATGTTCTTGCAACGTTTCCCTAAGATTTTCAACTTCAGAATCCATATGCACCTCACCAGGCAATGTTCAATTTTGGTTTAACAACCATGGAATATTCATATTTTTTTTTTTAAATCTTCTTCCTTCCTATCCTTCATTGCTTCCTCTGCAAATGAAAGTCCTAAACTCATACCCTATTCTATAACAGGAGTAACCTCCTATTTTGAGACTTCATGGTTTTCTTGAACCAGTTCTGGTGATATCAAATGATCCTCTTGAATGTGATTTTGCTATGGGTTCAAATTCTCTTCACTTTCATTATTTTCCTCACTTGATGAATCTTGAATGGCTGTAATTTTCTCATTTTGCAGTTTAGGGATTAAAATTCTTTTCATATTTAATCTAAGTTTATTTGTAGCTTTGGTATTTGGCCTGCATTTCGATTCTTTCAACTGTATAAGAGATTTCTTCTCTACCTTTACATCTGGAACCTGCAAAATATTACCCTTCGAATCAACATCAAAAGAAACATTAGTTGAGATTTCCTATACACATATAGAACTATGTTTTTGTTCTGTTCAACTAATGTCTTACTCAGGATTCAAATCAGATGTATTATCCATTTTTTCATCCTCCAAAACGTGTTCTTGCTCATCATCCAATGATTTTCCTTGATCTTCATCATCATGATCTCTGAATATTTGACATGAACTATTTTCCTGAAGGCTATCTTGTACTAAATCTTCAATCACCTCTTTTTTAGATCTCTTAGCAAAACCAAATTCTTTATTGGTCAAACTTTTATTTACATGATCACCCTCTTCATTGGTAAACCCTGACCAGAATAAGAAGTGATCCCAACTCCTATTATTATTTTGCAAAACTGTACAAATTATCAATTTGATCAAACCATGATGAAAAACTAACTAGTTTGTATGATCAAAATGTTCCTTGATTCTATTTGACATCTTCTGTAGACATTTTAAAAGAAAGAAAGGAAAATTTATCTTGGATTGTTGATTCAAATGCTGTAAAAATCTAACATGATATTTAAATATTGATGTGAACCTCCCATCGCATGTGATATAGATCTATATAATACCAATTGCTTCTTTCCATTCTGACTTAAACTTTTCTAATTGAACCCCTTTGCTCCAGTCTAGGGTTTCATTTTCCTGGAAGTAAGAAAACATTAGGGTCAAAACTGAAAGGAATCTTTTTAAACCAGGATTCTCCATCTATTGGAACACCAATGGCTTCATCTATTAAATCCTATGTGAGTTTAAACTTAAGAGTATTAAATGTTACAGTGCCATTGATGAAATTCTGGGAGAAATGATGTGAAACTTCAGGATTGAAACTAGTGATCTTCTCAAAAAAACTAAATCACCCTGCTACTTTAAATAACACTACACATTCTGGAAATTTAGTGGCCCAACTGGTGTCTATAGGCTCGAACCTGTTAATATTTCCACTCTTTCCCATATATATACTGTAACTTGGCTTATTCACTTCTTTGGGAAACTTAAAGAATTTTCAAACTACGTGTCTACAATAGTGATATTCTTAAACCCAAACTAGGAATCGTGGTAGTTTAAATCCACGATTTCCTCAATGATATTCACACAACTTTATACATTGTCATGATATATGGAACAAGGCTATGTACATGTGTCATGATATATTAAACAAGTGTCCGATAACCTCCCATCATCCTCGACTACAACGGGCTACGCTATATGATCAATCAACCACTCTTTCCAATGATTCATGATTCCTGCAGCGCTCTTGTGTATAGATCCTGAATTTTGCGCTACGGGAAAACCTCATCATGAAATATTTAACAAAGATACTCAAACTAAGGGTTAGACCTTGGATATAAGCCTTGGAATAAATTTAAATCAACATTTGTGGAGTTTGAAAGATATATAATACTTAGTAAGACATTTAAAAGAAAGCTTAAGAAAGAAAAGAAATAAATTAAAGAAAAAACCATAACCTGTAAAATAAAGAAGGAATTTAAAATCATTAAAATTTAAAACAAGCTTAAATATGAAAAGTAAATAAGGACTAAAAATTTGAGAAAAAACACACAAAAATTAGGTACAATTTTAGTCCTAACATATTTAATTAAGAAAACATTTTGGGGTGTTGAAGATGGAAAAGAGGTAAGTCATCGTGCCTCTAGAACTGAGTTGAGAAGGACAAGTCGGTCTTCAATGTTAAGGGAACATAAGGACTAATTTTCAAAACATTTTTCCATTTTTTGGATGAAGAGAGTCTAGGATCCATTCTTTTTGGATGTGGCAGTGAGGGTTGCTCCAAAGTACCTGGAGGGTAGGGAGCCTCAACAAAATTTGAGTATCCCAGCAATGGCCATTTGAAGTCGGATTGGGGTGTTGAAGAAGAATATTTTATATTTTTCATGGTTCAACAAGATCCCTGAAGCCATTAAAAAGGTGGAAAACATCTTTTTAAATTTTATGTCTTCTCTCAAGGATGCTTTGGCTAGTATCATGATTTCTTCCACAAATTACAATGTGATCCTTTGTTTTAATCGATGGTTGGTGGCAGTTATGTAATGTTACCATCCTGGGTGGCTACTTTCAAGGACCTTCCAAACCCTTCAACCATTAGGATGAATAGGAAGGGGGAGATGGGTTCTCCTTTCCGAACACCATGAGAGGAGGGGAAGGTAGAGGATGGGGAGCCATTTACTAGAATTGTGAAAAATGATGAGGAGGTTAAGGAAATGATCCAATTGACCCATTGGATGTTAAAACCAAAGGATAGAAGATTTTGCCTCATGTAATCCCATGAAATTTTGTCAAAATATTTAGAGAGATCAAATTTGAGGAGCATACCATATTGGTGAGAGATTTTGAGAGTATGGATGGATTTGTGTGCCACCAAAATGATGTCCATAATTTGTCATCCTTCAACATACCTCAATTTCTCTTTGGAAATGATGTGAGGCAGTACAGCCTTTATCATGTTAGAAAAGACCTTCATGATGTTTTTGTATATGACGTTGCATAGAGAAATTGGTTGAAATTTGCTAGGATGAATGGGGTTGTCTTCCTTTGGGATGAGCGTGAGGATGGTGGAATTGAGGGATGGGAATACTATGGATCCTCTGTTGGATTCTTCCGTTGCATCCTAGACATCATACCGAATAATTTCCCAATAATTGTTAAAGAATTTAGCAGTGAAGCCTTCAGGTCCTAGGGATTTGTTGTTGGGCATATATTTAATGGTTGTAGTGACTTCCTCCAATGAGATAGGATACATAATACGCTCATTTTGTTCATGTGTAGCCGAATGAGGAATGTGTTGAAGAATGGAGTTGGTACCCTTCTCATGGTTAATTCGCTCATCTTTAAGTTTGTCATTGTAGTAAGAAACCAATTATGTAGCTAAGTCCTCTTGCTTCGTTAGAATTTTCCCACCTTCAACATACAAACTCATTATCTAATTATGATCTCTTCCTTGGATCACGGAGACATGGAAGAACTTCGAGTTTCTCTCCCCCTCCTTGAGCCACCTGATCCTTGATTTTTGCTTCCAGAGGATTTCTTCCTTACCAATTCTTTGGTTGATGGCTTGTTGTAGCTCTCACTCTTTTTGTAGCAAATTCTCCGTATATCCATGGAAAATGGATTCTTATTGGACCTCTATTAATTATTTTTCCAGATGATTTATAGATTTGAAGATGTTAGTGAATGATTCTTTGTACCAGGTTTTAAGATTGGCCTTCACCCAATCTAGTTTTGTTGTATGTTGTACATTTTGGAGCCCATATTGGTTGGGGATTCTTCCCACCAGCTTGAGAAGGTTTCCATGAACTTTGGGTGGAAAAGACAAAAAATTTCAAACTAGAACAAACAATTTTTTTCCACGGTAAACTGATCAAATTCAAGGCTAATCAACTAGTGGTTAGATCTAACTCCCGACAAGATCAGAGAATCAATGATGGCATCAGTTCTTACTAGGTTGGTGGAGAGCATGAATATGTTAAGTATCGAACCCACTTGGTGTCTTCATCCCTTCTTGTTATTCCAAGTGAAGGAGCCATTTTTTGGATGGGCATCAACTTGATCTAGGGAAGAATTGAGAGACCCAAAGGATCGATTGGCAATGTCCATACTTCCGATACATACCTTTTTTTCCATAGGGTTTGATATCAGGTTGAAATCCCCCCCGTTATCTAGATTGAGTCAAGTACAAGGTTATCTTTAATATAGGAGAGAGGGGAAAGGAACTTATGTTTTAGTGCAGGGATAGGGGGTCGTAAACATTGGAAAGGAATCCATTGAGGTTCGAGGATAGGTGATTAAGGGAGGCAGGGATAGAGTGTGGGGTGGAGAAGAAATTGGAAAGGAAAACTAAAGAGGGGTCCCAAAGTACATCCAATCCCCCTACCGCCCCTACATCATCTAGGACAATAAATTGACACCCTTTCCAACACAAGTTTGAAAGGACTAACACTGCTTCTGATGAGCAATTAGTTTCTTGAATAAAAAAACATTTGGATTTTCCTGGATTATCTTAGAACGGAGGGATGATTTTTTGTATTTCCCTCCTAACCCTCTTATGTTCCAAGATAAGATATTCATTCAAAAACTACTGAGAAGGGGAGATGGATGGTAACCAGTCCGAGAGTGATTAATGATTACCTGAGGCCATTAGGGTTTTACCTAGTTCTGCTAGCCATTGTTGGTTAGATTTGTGTCCCAATTTTTTTCATTTTTACCTGCTTGAACTAGCACTACAATAAATTGAATGACAATATTTTGGTGTGTTTTTCCTTATACTCTTGCAGGATATGCAGAGCGATGATTGACTGCAAACAAGGCCATTTTCATGATGGGGATGTGTGTTGGAAGGATTTATTTGAGGTTACCTTTTTTGTAAGTTTCTACAATTTTATGCAACTCTATGTTTGTGATACTCAGGTCCTTCTCCCCATCTGAATTAATGGATTTCTCTGTTTCCTCAATGATCCACTCTTTTGTTGGATCGATCTTTCTCCTCTTGCCCTGATCCAGATCTTGATCTTCCTTGCTCGTCACAATATCCTAAGGTTCTTCTAGATCTAGCTAGTTTTGGTTTGTGTCCATTTCCTCTAGAGTCACAACGGAGTTAGGGTTTACTAAGTTTGGTCCTATCGTATTAGCTTGTGGCTTGCTTCCTGTTGTTCAAAAAACACACCCTAACTTGTAGACAATCAACCATTTCATCATTTGAAATAGAAATAGGAAGAAAACTGAGCATACCTTATTTATGATGGTCAATCCTAGCTTTTATTCTTCTCTTCAAGTTGCTTCCACATCTTCCAGGGTATCTCCAATCACCTGCAAAGAACAAGATCTTCCTGCAATATCTTATATATTATATAAATGGCTAATGAAATAACATATTCATAACGAAACTATAAGACAATTCATAAATCACAATATACAAGAGTGCAAAGAGACATTATTGGAAGAAGAAATTTCTTTTATTAATAAACAAGTGTGGTGATATTACAGCCCAACATCTGAGACAAGTGCTCCTCTGCAAACCAAGGACACTGAGTTTTGCTGCTCCAAGATATCTGAAGGAAAACCACCAACATAACTTTTCTCTACTAAGTATGATTGGTTATCCTCAACCCCTAACCTCTATTTATACATGAGGAAAGAGAGAGGTTTCGAAGGTTGAGGAATTTGGGATAGTTATGATTAAGGGCGCAACTGTCCTCGACTAGTCGTGTTTATATTTTTTAACTCTGAATTAAGGAATACATGATAATTGATATTGGAAATTTGCGTATGATACGTGACTTGCTTTAAGGGAACCCGTGGGTGCAAGCCCTAAAAATACATACACGAGTTTCAATGCACATTGTTGGGCCCATAAATGACCCCTTTTTGACCACCTTTACCTACCTCTCTTTGCCTCATCTTATTCCATTATGTACACCAAACAGATGTTTTCCTTCACTTGATCCCTCAATTCGTACAGGTATGGTTAATTACTGTCTTATCTTATCAATGCTTATGATTGTTGTAATCAGGGCTCTATATCTTGAATTATGCTAACATATGGTGGTGTTATAAAGAAAATTCAAGATGTAAAGGATACAGGAGTAGCAGGATGAACATACCAAGAGAGGGATGGACATTCATTACTGAGATAATCACCATCTATTCCATCGTTTCCCAAAGAACGCGGTCAAAGGCTACTATTCCACTCAAGCTGTACAAAGGTGGCTGCAACAGGTTGCAACTGATTCAGATGCAACAGTGGGTCGCTACTCAAGAATAGATGCAATCAACGGAGTATCTTCTAGATTCATCATGATTGGAATTGCTGGCTCGAGTAACATCCTTCCTATATTTCCTGATTCTATCTTGCCATAGCTGTAACAGCTGATCAGAGATCTTCATGGCTGCCCGATATCAGTGGGTAGAAGTTATTATTGTAATTGTATAAATACTGGGAACTATTCTGAGCCAAGGGTGGGAGATTAATTGATTTTATTTGTATAAGTTGTGATAGAGGTTGAGTGTTCATATCGCCATTTTAATACAAGGAGTTTGATTCTTCAAATCTCAGTGTTTTAACGTGTGCTAACTCCAGCATCTCTGTGTGAAAGCTGTGCCTGCCTTCCTACAGAGATTGCTGAGTTAATTAGGTATTTTATTTATTCTGCTGTGTGGTGTGAATCTTATTATGAATTCATTTATTTACAGTAGCTACAATAGTCATCGATTTATTATGCATTCCTTTGAATGATCAGTAATTGCATTCCCTGTAAATTGCAATGGTGTGGTGTGACAGTCAACTATGTAGATTAATTTCCTCTTATGCAACTGTGTGATAGCTATAACAGCCTTATTCATCCCTAGTTCTTTCAATTGTTGTTTTCTTTAGATCTCTTTAGTTCATCCCTTTACAGTTATAATTGTGGAACTTAATTCCTGCACTTTGAATTCCTAGATTAAGTTGAATAAAGAGTGTTGAGATGGATATTTAGATGGCTAGGTAATTTAGGATTTAACTTTCTGCAAAATTAAATCTAGATGTCTATTTTCTAGGCCTCTCATTTCTAGATTAAGGGTTGTAAGTAGGTAATTGTGATTCCGCATTTTCAAGAAGGTAAAATAGATTAAGTTGATCTTGGGATGAGTTGGGCTGAACAGGAAAGTATGATAATTCATTTACAGTATCAGCTACTTAGTGTTTAAGCATATACAATGCACATTATCTTTGAAATAAAACACTTCCATGGGTTGACAATTTATATTAAACACTATGTATGTTGGCTTTAATTAACTTGCATATAGGGTGCCCAACATTTTGGCGTTGTTGCCGAGGAAAGATAATTATTAGACATCGTAGTAGTTGTATCCAATAATTATATCTATTCATTTTTATTCAGCTTTTAAGTTTGCATGTTTTGGGTTGCATGAATACGAGAAGGGTACAGCATGACATTCCTATAAATCCCAGAACCCCACAGAATACTAACATTGCAGGTGGTCGAGGCCGTGGGAGAAATCTAGCATTAGGAAGAAGGACATTCATTGACGATCTGGTTGATAGGACCAATTCTTCTACTGGGGCTCACCATTAGGAAACACCTGTTAGAAGAAGCTCGGTTACCCCTAGAGTGGCAGCATCAGTTTCCACAATGGAGAACACATGAGAAGCTGCAACACCCTCAACTATCCCTGCAGAGGAAGACAGAGTTAGTACTGTGGGATCAGCTAACCAAGATTTGATATATCACATTAATAGGAAGTTTGTGACAAAAGAGGAGTGGACACAGTTCCATCAAAAACTTAACGATCAGTGGAAGCACGAAGAGGATAAAGCAGAAGAAGACATGAGAAACAAATGTGATCTAGAAAATCATGAAGAAGCAATGGGTGAAAATCACCATCACGAGGGTAAATCCCCACCTAAAGGGACAATTACTACACTCCAGTTCCCAATTCAACAGCCAGAGGGGATAGCCCCCATGGAAAATATATCGCCATCGGTGTTGCCTCATTTTTATGGAAAAGCGGCAGAGGATCCGAAAGAATTTATTTTTGAATTTGACATCCTCTGTTGCAGCTATGACTACATCCTTGGAATCCCACTGTCACTGTGCAGATTGGGAGCACGTAGATACCCAACGTACTGGTATATTTAGGCACAACAATTGACATCATGACCATTGAATCTGTAAGGAAACTAGGTCTCACTAATCTCAGGCCAACTGCTACCGTTTTAGAACTTGCATATAGATCCACTATTAAACATGAAGGAATATTGGATGACCTCATTATCTCAGTTGATTCATGGGAATATCCTGCTAACTTATTGGTTTTACAACCTAAGTCGCAGCTAGAAGGACACCCATTGATCTTGAGAAGGCCCTGGTTAGCTACAACTGATGCTTGCATCAGCTGTCAGTCTAGGTCTATGACCATATCATATGGAACTGAGATAAAGAACCTCACTCTTTATCCTCCAACTCGGCCAAGTCTAGAAGCTGAAACTCCGTTATGGATGGAGCCAAAGGAAGAGGAGGGTGCTCAGCCATTATTAAAGATAGGGAAGGCCTTGACTTTTAAAGATGAAACTGAAGACGATGCCATTAATAATTTCATCAGTGAACCCACTTCTGTCAATAAGAAAATTTATCAGATCCTGAATGCTACTCTAGTTGAAGAAGAATAAGAAAATCTCATAGAGGAGACATTAGTCAGTGATACTCACATAGTTCAAGTGTTAAAAATTCGAAAAGTGTTCCTGT
This sequence comes from Pseudotsuga menziesii, assembly GCA_001517045.1. NCBI lineage: Eukaryota > Viridiplantae > Streptophyta > Pinopsida > Pinales > Pinaceae > Pseudotsuga > Pseudotsuga menziesii. Next base: position 198,303 of record LPNX011101308.1, read on the forward strand.
TGAGGTAGAGTCTAGAAAAACCGTGAATATCAATCCCAGTCTTGCTCCGGATGAACAGGAACGCCTAATCACTCTCTTAAAAAAACATAAGGGGGCATTTTCCTGGGAGTACATAGACGTGAAGGGCATCCCTTCTAATCTGTACACCCACCACATTTATATCAAAAGTGACTCCCAACCTGTGTGCTAGCCTCAACGAAGAATGAATCCCAATCTCAGGGACATAGCGAAGGAAGAAATTCAAAAACTCTTGGAAGCAGGATTTATATATCCCATCTTAGACAGCGAGTGGGTGTCTCCACTCGTGATAGTACCAAAGAAGAATGGTAAATGGAGAGTCTATGTGGACTATAAAGAGTTGAAGAAGGAAACATAGAAAGATCACTTTCCCCTACCTTTCATTGATCAAGTACTTGACACCTTATATGGGAATAATTTTTTCTCCTTCCTAGATGGGTTTAGCGGGTATAATCAAATCCATATTGCTCCTGAAGACTAGGATAAAACTGCCTTCACCTGTCCCTGGGGAACTTTTGCATACAGGGTACTTCCCTTTGGCTTATGCAATGCACCAGCCACATTTCAAAGAGCTGTGATTGGCATCTTTTCAGAATTGGTTAATGATAGTATAGAAATTTTCATGGATGATTTTACTCCTTATGGAAAGGACTTTGAAGAAGCATTGAAAAATTTGGAAAAGGTTTTAACACGCTATGAGTAGACCTAGCTATCTTTGAGCACTGAAAAGTGTCATATGATGATGAGTGAAGGGGTAGTGTTGGGGAATTTTATCTCTGTTGATGGCATCCAGGTAGACCCCTCTAAAATTAGGGTAATCAAAAATATACCTACTATTGGAACTTAGAAAGAAGTGCATAGTTTCTTAGGGCATGCTAGTTATTACAGAAGATTTATAGAAAACTTTTCCAAACTTGCCTCTCCTTTGTTTTCATTATTAATGAAGGATGTGCAATTTATTTGGAATGAGGCATGCAAGACAGCATTTGTTAAACTTAAGGAGAATTTGTCTACAGCTCCCATCCTAAGGGGACCCAATTGTGCCCTTCCTTTCCACATTTCTTCAGATGCCTCTGATACTGCCATTGGAGCAGTTTTAGGACAGCAGGATGGTCAAGCACCTTATGCAGTTTATTATATTAGCAAAAAAATAGTCCCTGTTGAACTTAATTATACTGTTACTGAGAAGGAGTTTTTAGCCATTGTTTACTCCATTAAAAAATTCAGACATTACATCACTAGATATCCTACCTTTGTGCACACCGACCACTCAGCCATCAAGTATCTAATGAATAAACCTGTTACAAATGCTCGGGTAACTAGATGGTTGTTATTATTACATAATTTGATATCACTATTATAGACAGACCTGGAAAAGAAAATGTTGCCGCTGATTTCTTATCTCATTTTACTAACAGTGATGATAATCTGCCTATTGAGGACTCTTTTCTAGATGAACACTTATTTGCAGTTTCAGCTCATTCCCCTTAGTATGCAGATGTCGCTAACTACTTGGCTACAGGGAAGCTTCCAGCACATTTGTCAAAAAGAGAAAAGAGGAAAATCATTCAACAAAGTGCCAGGTATTGTTGGATAGGTGGTCATCTCTTCTACATAGGCCCTGATCTTGAGATCAAAATATGTGTAAGAGAAGATGAAATATTCCGTATTCTGAAGGCCTGCCATGATGAACCTTGTGGGGGAGATTTTGTAGATAGGAGGACAGGTCATAAGGTGTTGAGAATGGGCTACTATTGGCCGACACTTTTCAGGGATACAAAAAAATATGTTCGGTCTTGTAACAGTTGCCAGAGGATGGGCCAACCTAACAGATTGGATCAAATGCCTCCTCAACCACAATTGGTGGTTGAACCTTTTAACAGATGGGCCTTAGATTTTGTTAGCCCTATCAACTCTCATTCTAGGCAGAAATCCTACATCTTGGTTTGTACCGACTACATGACAAAATGGGTAGAAGATGTGGCTTTGGTGAAAGCCAATGACCATGCTGTGATCGATTTCCTGTATGGTGAAATATTTACACATTTTGGAGTACCCAAGGAAGTGGTTACAGATGGAGGACCTCAGTTTGTGTCGCATCAATTTGAATCTTTGCTACGGAAGTACCATATTCAGCACTGGATAGCTTCACCATACCATCCCTAGGCCAATGGTAAGGTGGAAAGCACTACCAAAGTTATTGAAGCCATCCTTACCAAAACAGTCAGGAGCCATCATAGAGACTAGGATGATAGACTTCCAAAAGCATTGTGGGCATATCGTACTACTTGGCGCAATACTACAGGCTTCTCTCCTTATGACTTGGTGTATGGAAAAAGTGTTGTCTTCCCCATTGAATTCGAAATCAAGACCTTGAAGACAGCTATATAGGTAAACTTAGATGTGACTGAAGCCCAGAGGAGTAGATTGAATCAATTGAATGAACTTGATGAGAAACATTTAGCTGCTGTGGGTCAGACAGTATTAATTCAGCAATAGAGATCCAATTGGCACGACCGATTCATCAAAAAGAAATTCTTCTACAAATGAGACTGGGAATTATTATATCATTCAAGATTCAAAAGGGACTTCAAGGGTAAGTTACGCACAAGATGGTTGGGCCCATACCTAGTAAATAGAGTATTTGATAATGGTACAGTCCGCGTGGTTACCATTGATGAGAATCGTGCACCATTATTTGCTAATGGTCATAGGCTGTGACTATACCATAAGCCCATTTCAAAGGATGCATTTAATTCACAGATTGCAGCTGATCTGGAATACCAGTTAGAACAAGGGCAAGAATATTTTTCTACCCCTGTCAATCTTTAGAGAATCGCTATGATTCCTACATAAATATTTGTACATAAATAAATTGGTATTTTTGCTATTATTTTTATTTTTCCTTTGCGCTTGATCCTATTTTTTAAGAATATGTGTAGGGATGTACCTAAGGAGCAATAGTCATGATCGGGCCTAACAACAAGGGGCGTCCACTGGTAGCTTCCTGCTTCAAAAGAAAACTCCCTAAAATAAACAGTGAACAGTCATTCATAGCTCCAACTCCTATAAAAATTGCCTATTTTTTCTCTCTACATGCAGCTGCAACACCGTAAAATAATTCCCTTTTTCTCGTTTCGTGCAGCTGCAACACCATAAAATAAAAACCTTTTTCCCGTTCTGTGTAGCTGTAACACCGTAAAGTAATGACCTTTTTCCTGTTTCGCGCAGCTACAACACCGTAAAATAACGACCTTTTTCCTGTTCCGTGCAACTGCAACACCGTAAATCCTTGCCTATTTTTTTGATTATCCACAACTACAACATCATAACCTAATTCCTTTTTCCATCCTACGAAGCTGCGACTCTGTTTCCATTTTGACAGTTTTTACCTTTTTCGGCAACTACGACCCTGTTTTACTCTTGCCCATTTTTATCTTTTCCGGCGGCTGCGACTCCACCAAAACTGGCTGACTTTTCTATGATTCACAGCTATGACTCCGCCAAACTGGTTTATTTTTCTATGGCTCGTGGCTGCAACTTCCCCAATGTTGGCAGAACTCTTTGCAATTTTGGTCTGCGACTACTCCAGATCTGGCCAGAATTCCTACTGCCGGTTATTCCGAGTTATCTCATAGCATTCATTATGTTTTTTCCAAGATTTACAAGATGGTTTGGTCCACTGGGAGGAAAGGAGAAAACCCCGCAACTTCCTCAGAGATAGAATTAGCACCAAAATTAAAGCCCAAGACAGTAAGATGAATTCCCGACAACAATAATCTCTCTCTCTCTTGTCCCATCTTTTTCTCTCTCTCTCAGTTATGCACTACAACTGAGTGTGATTGAATATGTATGAATGTGTGTTAAATAGAGAGGCTCCCTCTCTATTTATACTAATTCATGACTTGAAAATAACTCACTAGGGCCGACTTCTCTAGGATATTCTAATAACCCTAGGGCCCCACAACTACGAGGACTTTAACCCTTGATCAATAAGGAGGGTTACACCCTATGACTTTACATGACTTGTTTACATTATTCAATCTCCCGATAGGAACATCAGGGCATGACATGACTCAATTACATTACAGATACTTCCCAGAATAAACATTGGGGTACAATAAATGATATATACAAGTGAATACATTCCGAAGTTACAAATACATCAACATGGACACCTGCATAAGATCTATCTAGCTTGTCCTTCCACAATACCTACACACCCAACACAAGGAAGTATTCCCTTCACTGCTACACACTCCCTCGGGCCATACCTTCCCTTCTAGTGCTCTTCAAGGTGTGCATAGAAGATTAGCCAACCCCTCTTAATCTTTATGTGAGGTTCCTTTATTCACTAGGTTTATCAAATAATTCTAGGCCTCTTCCACTCCTAAGTCTTTCAAACCAAAACAAGGATGCACACAACAGCAAAATACAAATGTTGGGTATGAGGAAAAACATCCGGAAACCCAAAAATCAATTGGTAAAAGGGGAAAACAACCATTGGAGAGAAAATTCGGCTTCAGAAACGTCTATGGCTTCACAGGGGCAAAAACAGCCTCTTCAAACCCCCAATTCGTGGATCTCTTCTCCCATCTTTTGTGCGACACCAAAAATGGATTTTTGGGTATGGAAAAATGAGGAAAATAGTAGAAAAAAATGAAGGAAACTCCCATCTAGCTCCAGTTACATGAGGAAAATAAAGAACGTATCGGTGAATAATGGAATGGGCATGCATTTATGGGTATTTACTTTCCCAATAAGCAAAAACACATTTTTCCGGGTTGATGGCTTGCCCCAATACAAATTTTGATTGTCATACCTTTCCTTTCCCAAGGCAATAACTGTCCCAACCAACTTCTGGAAGAAAAAAATGATTGGGTACAAAAGACAAAATGGGTAGTTGACAGCTTTATGGGTTCTCGCATTGACATTTGGCTCAATAGTTTGAATAATTTCCCTCCCTATTCCTTGTGAAATCATGCCCCCGTCTCTTTGTTGCATTGCATAGCTAGTTGTGGGTATTTTATTAAATTGCATATTTACATGATGTCTCGATTCACATTGTACCTAGCTAGCACAATAACCATAGGTATCTATTCCAACTGTCGATACATAAAAACGCTAAATCCATGGTGGGGCCTTGGCCTTTAGCTCCTCACCATAATTTAATAATCGTATTTACATCATATACCATTTTAATGCAATTGGGGTCAAAAATGCGATATTACAATACCCTAATGATGATTTAAGACAATAAAAATAAAAAATTTGGTGTTTCATCCTCAACAACATAGGCATTGGAGACCAATCAAATGCAAGAATTGAATTGAGCAACTATTGTTGATATGCCATTGATGGCATCTATGATTTACAATAGAAGGTGTGCTTCATCCTTGATAAAAGGGGCAGAGCAAAGTGGTGAAAAATGAGAAATTCAAGGGATAATTCTTGGCATCCAAGTAATGGAATCTAACAATCATATTAAAACTGGTGTTGTTAAAGCAAGTAAGATACAAGTAAAAAAGAGAAAATTCCAAATTGATCAACAAGCAACATTGTATGCAAAGTGGTGAAGAACATAACATTTGTAACAATATGGTGTTCTTATGGTATTAATCTATCAAGAAACCTATTTTGATGATATTTTGGAGGTTAGAGATATTTTGAATAATGTTGGATATAGTTTTGAAAAGTTCTAATACTGCATGAACCTATAAGCATTGTATTTACTTTTCTCTATAGAAATAAAAACTTGGACTTTTCTAAGAAGAAAAAAACAATTTACTGAGATTTCGTCATAAATTCACTCTACTGTGGTGTGTTATGTGCAATTATACTTATTTTTACCCCAGAAAAGAACAATATAATTGTTATTTCATAGAAATGAAATTGATCACAACTATTATCTGTCACTACAGAAATTCATCAAGTCATCATAAACAATATATGAAAAAGGATACTAAAATTAGTTGGACAGTTGCAAATGCTCTAAAAATTCCCTGAGTGTATAAGCGATGGAATATATTTTCTATCACTCAGTTATGTACAGCATAATTAATGGACTATATTTTCTATCACTTGTTAATGTACAAAAAGAAAAAAAGAAAGACAACTAAAAATGAGCTAGAATTTAGAAAACTATATCATGCAAAAAAATGCATTTTTCATTATCTACCAATAAATATATATATATATATACAATTGAATGATTGAAACAAGAGATGAAGGAACGGTGGATTTATTACTATGTTAATAATATTTCTTTAATTTGACTGACATTGCGAGCGACCTTCACGAGGAGGAAACCAGCGATCTGAGCGATCTGCCCGTGCTTCATCCTGCATGAGGAGGAGACCTGCTCGTTGCCAGAGGAGCTGGGCTTGAATATTTGGATCGTGGGCTGCCAAAGGTGGCGTTGATTGCTGCCTGAGGCCATCCTGGCAAAGCTGGAGGACAAAGATGGGCTCTCCGATCCCTGAGGATCGAGATCCGTCCCAGGCTCCTCACCTGGTTGAATTTTATCGCCTAGTCTCATCTTACACCAAGAAATCAGGCAATTCCGAACTTCCGAAATTTGTCAAAAGGCTTGAAGATGTGCCGGAGGTTGCCCTCCCTCCGGAAGAAACCATCCGGGTAGCTCTTTCCCTTGCAGATCGAGCCCTGATTGGTCAATTTACGGGACTCTGGCCTACGCCCAAATCAACGGACAGCTGGGTTCAGAGAAACTGGAGACCCCTAATCTCCAACAATGTTGCTTCCTACTCCGTCAGGCGAGGGTTTTTCCTCTTCGACTTCGAATCCAAGGATGATAAAGAGCTGATCTTTCGAAATGGGCCCTACTTCATGGGGCCGCAAGGTCTTTACCTCAACAGGTGGTCACCGGACTTTGATCCTGAGGCTGACACGCCAAGAGCAGTGCCAGTTTGGGTCAGGCTGCCCAATCTCCCAATGCATTGCTGGAACCCTAAATCCCTCCAGGCCATAGGGACTGCGCTGGGGAATTACATAGATGCAGCGAGCCCGAAAGATCAATACGCTTGTGCTCGAATCTGCGTTGAGGTCGACCTAGAAGCTGGTCTCCCGGAAGCCATCAAGTTAACCGTGGGAAGCTGGTCCCATTTCCAAAAACTTGATTATGAACAATTGCCCTTCAAGTGCAGAGGATGCCATGAGTATGGGCATTTTATCCGCAACTGCCCAAAAAAACCTGAGAACCAGTAGGATAAGGCAGAGGGATGGCAAAAGGTGTCTAGATCTAAATCCAAACATCAATCTGGGAAGGGAGCTAAGAAAGGTGAAGGGACCAGTGATACAAGGGCCACTAATCTTGAAGGCTCAGTGGAAGCAACCAAGACTAAAGCAATGCCAGAAATAAGGGAAGACCTAACTGAAACTGGTGAGAAATCCAGCAATGAAGGGACCAAAGAATCTGAAGCACAAATATCAGTGCAACATATGAAGGACCCAGAGGAAGAAAAAGGCCCGGTCACTGCAGGGGAAACCTTGGGGAACTCAGAAGAAGACACTGGTTCGGAGGAAGAGGAAGAGGAGGAGGGGGAGATCGAAATAACCACTCCGAGAAGACCTAAAACAAGGGGAAGAAAATCCAAGAAAGAAATAAGAGAGCAGGCCTCTTACAAGGATAAGCTGCAAGGATCTCAGCTAACTTTGGGAAAGCTCCTGAACTCTGCTAGGAACACCCGACAGCAAGGGCATGCCCAGAAAGGGATGCCTAAGCTTCCCAAAAGTAAGTAATGTGGGTCCTCTCCTGGAACTGTAGAGGTCTGGGATCTAAAATCAAAGAAGAAGCAATGTTAGATCTATCTTCTTTACATAAGCCGGACATCTTCCTGATCCAGGAGACGAAGATGGAGGAAGCCGACTTCCTCCAAGTCAGTCAAAAATTTTGGAAAGGCAAAGGAAAAGCTGCAATAAGCTCAAGAGGGGCTTCTGGCGGCATCGGAACCCTTTGGAATGACAAAGAATTTGATACGGTTGGTATCAAGAACAACAGCCATTGGATCCTTACCCAGCTTAGGCAGAAAGCCTCAAACTCTATGGTAAGTATCTTCAACATCTATGCTCCCAATTCCGTAGCAGAGAAACACTCCTGCTGGGACCTCTTGTGTAAGGAGAAGAGTAATCTGCATGGTAACATAATAATTGCAGGCGATCTGAATGTCACTTTAAGTCCTGAGGAAAAGAGAGGAGGATCCTTGGTCAGGGACCCCATCAGGGAGACGGTTGATGAAATCATCCTAGATTGGGATCTCATGGACGTTAAACCTGCGGCTGGAAAGTATACCTGGAACAATAAAAGAGTAGGGCCTGGTCATATTGCCGCAAGACTCGACAGATTTCTAGTTCAGGACTCCTTCCTCCTACTGGGGATGAGTATTTCCTCCACAATTCTGCCCTTTGGAGTCTCATATCATAGGCCCATTCTCCTTGAGATGGCTGTTATCAAGAATTGGGGCCCAATTCCCTTCAAGTTTAATCCACTCTGGGCAAAGCACTCTGACTTCCTCCAAATTGTAACCAATTCGTGGTCCCCACCAGTCAATGGCTCTGCCTTCTACGTATGGGAGGAAAAGTTAAAAAGATTGAAAATCTGCCTTAAGCGCTGGGCCAAAACCATACCCTCTCCTTCAGACCAGAAATCTCATGCAGAGAAGGAACTCGAAGCCCACCAGGCTGCGCTGGAGGCCAAGGACGTGACTGCTAAAGATCTCACTGATGAAGCCGTTCTACATGCTAATCTTCACCAAGCCTGCAAAATCGAATCTGACTGGTGGAAGATTAAGGCCAGATGTGATTGGCTAGTTGATGGGGACAAAAACACCAGATATTTTCACAAGCAGGCCACTGCCAGAGTCAATTACAATCATGTGAAAGAGATCCATATCCAAGATCGCGTTATAACCAGCCATGATGAAATTAAAACTGAAGCTTCCAGATATTTCAGTGAACTCTACACGGCCCAGCCTGCTGAGGAGAACGCTGAAATCCTGAACCTCATTCCCAGCTCCATTAAAACCAGCGATAATGATTCACTTACCCAGGCTATTTCGATGGAGGAGATTAAGAGAGCTATTGACGGAATGAAGGATGACAGGGCTCCGGGTCCTGATGGATTTAACGCCACATTTGTTAAACTGTGCTGGAACATCATCAAGAAAGACTTAATTAAAATGGTCCGGAAGTCCCAGAGATGCAGTAAAATTGGCGGAAGCACCAATTTGGCATTTCTGGCCTTAATTCCCAAAGAGAAGGAGGCCAAAAACTTTGACAGGTTCAGGCCTATTTCTTTGTGCAATATAGGCTATAAAATCATCACTAAGGTCATGGCAAGCAGACTCAAGTATATGCTTCCGAGACTGATCCCGGAGAATCAAGGAGGATTTGTAAAAGGCAGGAAGATTTGGGAAAACATAATTCTAGTTCAGGAGGCTATACACTCCAGCCTGAAGAACGGTGACAAGGGAATGGTGATCAAAATCGATCTGGCCAATGCCTTTGACAGGGTCAGCCATCTATTTCTTTTCCAGGTGATGCAGAAATTTGGTTTCGCCCCTGCCTTTATTTCTTGGGTCCGGGCTTGTATTAGCAACCCGTGGATTGCCCCACTTGTCAATGGCAGAGCTGGGCCCTTCTTCCAAGCCTCGAGAGGCCTGAGGCAAGGATGCCCGCTCTCCCCGCTCCTTTATGCCATCCAAGCCTCTGTTCTTAGCTTTCAGCTAGAGACTACCAGGCTTGACCAGGATCTCCCCGGAATCCAAATAGCTAGAGGTATCAAAGAAATTAATCACGCGCAATTTGCGGATGACACGATCTTACTAGGTGGTGCTAGTAACATTATTGGCAGACGTTTCAAGACTGAGCTGAGCCGTTACTGCCTTGCCTCTGGAGGCCAAGTTAACCTCAGGAAAAGCCAGGTCTATGGCTGGAACATCAACCCGAGGGAAATGTCAGATATCTCCCGGAGCCTCAACATTGGTGGAGTCACTGATTGGGAGTCCTTCAACTATCTGGGGGTCCCCATATTCAAAATCAAGGCCAAGAGCTCGGCTTGGAACCCGGTGGTGGAGAAAATTAAAAGCAAAATCCAAGGCTGGGGATCAACCTGGTTAAACTTGGCTGGGAAAGTTGTCTTAATCAAGGCTGTCTTGAACAGCTTCTTGATCTATCAAAGCTCTCTTCTTCTTGCCACGGCCAAAACCATCAATCAAATTGAAGGACTGATAAGGTCCTTTCTCTGGCAGGGGGGCAGCACTGGTGGAAGAAAGAAGTTTGCGTTGGTAAGCTGGAAAATTATTAAACGAACTAAATCTGAGGGAGGTCTCCATATCAGAGATCTCAGGACCCAAAATTTGGCTATGGGAGCCAAGCTGATCTGGACTCTACTAGTTCCCATGCCCTCTTGGTCCAGCCAAGTTCTGAAAGCTAAATATTTCAGGGGCAGCCGGCTCAGATGCCTGGAAGGTGTCCTTAGGAACCCGAATGGTTCCACTATTCACAAAATTTGTCTCAAGGCGCTGCCCCAATTTATTGATGGCCTGTACTGGGTCCCTGGCAACGGAAAACGCATTAAAATTTGGCATGACTCTGTTCTGGGCAAGACTCCTCCACAGCTCCCTCACCTGCAGCGAAGATTGGACGCGCTGGGAATGACAACGTACTGGGACATCTCCAAGTGGGAAAACTCTGCGAGCAAACGCTGGATTGGCTGGAATCTACCAGAAATGTCTGATGATTTAGATGCAGAGAAGTCTCAGCTCCTTGAACATCTGGTTGGAATCGCCCCTCTAAGCCAAAATAAAAGGATAAGCGAGGATGGGGAGATCATTCAGGCAATTACACTGCCTCTGAAGGATACCTGCGTTTTTCAGCCAACTTCAACGTTCCTGGCAATCCCAAAGTCTGGAACTATAATTGGTCCAATCCCACGCTGCCTAAGATCAACCACTTCATATGGACGCTGCTGCATGGCACAATTTTGACTGGAGAGAACCTGGCAAGGAAGGGGATCGCTGGCCCATTCAGATGCCCCCTGTGTGCCAACGCTGAAGAAACCATAACGCACCTGTTTTTCCAATGTTCATTTGCCAATTCAGTCTGGAAGGGCGTGCTTGACAGCTGGGGAAGATTAAGGAGAATGCCGGAGAATATTCATGATTGCATCAACAATTGGGAAAACTTGTATCCAGGCGATTTGAATGAGAAGAGGGACATGAGAAGTTGCTGGCTTAAAATACCAAAATTGATTTGCTGGTGTTTATGGAACGAAAGGAATTACAGGATTTTTCAGGATAAAATGCAACTCACGTGTAAGGTAGTAGTCAAAATTCAGGCATTGGTTATGGAGGTTAATAATATTTCAAAGCTGCCGAGCAACAAAGGAACCCTAACCGAAAAAGAAAAAGAGAAGATGAAGAATCTCACACCCATGGTTGATGATTTAGTAGCTGCTAAGAAACTGGAGACGTGGGAGATCAGGATGGACAACTCTCAATTCGGCAATTGGTTGAAAGAGAGGAAAATTTTTAAGCTCTTCTTTGACGGGGCCTCCAAAGGGAACCCAGGGAAGGCCGGAGGGGGTGGAGTCATCATCAATCCAGACGGGGAAGTCGAGGTGGAGTACAGTTGGAATATTGGTTATGAAACTAATAACATTGCAGAGGCCTACAGGCTTTGGCAAGGCCTAAATCAATTGCTGGTTAAAAAGGTTGAAGAAGTTCTGGTATTTGGAGACTCCAGGATTATCATCCAGGCAATGAATGGAGGAAGGATAAGGGACAATAATAGAACTGCTAGATTGACTAGAAGAACTAGATCCCTTTCCAAGTTGTTTCGAAAGATTAGATACTTTCATATTCTAAGAGATCTCAACGCCTTGGCGGACATGGCTGCCAATAAAGCCATAGATGTGGAGCTTAATGGATTATTAGTTAACTCAGTTGTTCACATTGATATTCCTCCTTAGATCCTCGGCTGGACAGTGAATGTTTGAAGAGGTAGCGAGGTGAATTCTGTTATGTATCTCTCTACAGCAATTTACTGCTGATTTTTAATAAATTCCATAACCGTTCTTGTTAAATATATATATATATATATATATACAATTATTTATACATATCTAGCATGTTTATGAGATGGTTGCAATCCCTCCTCTTGAGTAGGAGACAAATACTTGTGGTCTATCTTGTCTTTCGTAGAAGACTATGATTCTCCAGAAGCTGTAGAAGGCACGTTTTGTAATTTGTTTTCAAGCTCTTTAACTATATGTGTACTTTTTTTTAATTTGCAAGCAAGACACTATTTTCTTCCATAAACCTATTCAACTTGTCCACGTTGTTCTTATACTTCTTTGATTCTTCTTTTTCATTACCTTCCAATTCGTTTGTTTTATGGTTCAACTAATTGGTAACTTCAACCAATTTAGCTTTCACTTTCCTAATTTTTGTCTCCTGCTCTTTTTCCCTCAACTTTGTCTCATTGGAATGACAGGAATCACCATAATCACTGCAAATGGACCCTATAATTCCTTCTGGAAATCAGCAATTTTGGAATTAAGTGTTTGAATTTCCATATCACATCCCAAATGCTGAACTTTTCGGCTCTCCAATTTTTTTATTCTAGCTCTCTTACTTTTGCATCTTTTTCAGCCATCTTCTCTTTCATTTCTTTATATAATGGTGAATCGCAATGAACCAAACACATCACCTAGATCAAGGATTGTTTAGAAGCATTCATGTATCATCTTCTCTCATTTTGATAAGGACTTATCTCACTCTTTTAAGGACATTGTAACTGTAGGATTTTTTTTCTTTTCAACCTTACCCTTGTCTCCTTTGGTACCCTTGCCTTCATCCTCACCACCTTCTGTATTGTATTTTTTGTTCCTAGTGTTTCAAAGATCCTTTCTAACCTTTTTCTTCTCAACTTATCATCTTGCTTATAAATTTTTTTTCTCAAACTAGAAAATAATGATTCTAATTCTCCAATTTTTTGTTCATGGCTTTCCTCCCATTCTTTCATCTTCAACTGGTATTCTTCTATTAAGTCTTCATTTTATTCCAATTTCTTTTTCAATTCCTGTATAGGACCCATTTATGTCTTTAATGGTGGTATATTAAAAATAGGTGGTATTTTTTTCAACTCTTCTCTAAGTTCATTATCTTCAACTTTTTGTTTTTCCAAAGCCTCTGTAAACATTACCTTCATTGTCTCAATTTCATTTCCAGTTTCATCATTGATTCTGTCAAACTCTTTGGGTAATTCTGCATACATTTCTTCTTTTTGTTTTATAATTCTATTCACTTTGAATTGATTATACACAACTATATTTTGCAACCATGCTATCAGTTTGAGGAATTCTTTAACATTATTATCTTTTATCAGAAATTCTTCCTCCAAATTTCCTGTAGAGGAATCTTGTTCCTTGAAATGCTTCATTTTATCATACAGGCTTAACACAAATATACTATCAAAATTATAAGATGGATTGTCCAAATGCATATTGGAAGCCCTTGAATAAAATTTGACAAAACAATCATACTCAATTGCCAACTGTTTTCGAGGAATTCTTTTAAGAACCTCTAAAGGAATGGAATATTCAGTAGCAGTGTATTCCATTTCATTTCCTATGACCTCCTTCCAATTACCTGTTGGAATATTGGACAATAGTGAGAGGAGGGAGTGAATTAATATTGATAACTTTTAACAATTTAAACCATTTTTAATTTATTCATTAACACACATGATCAACAACAACACAAATTTATTGTGGAAGCCCAATTGGATAAACCATCAATACTTTATATTACTGCAAAATTACAAATAGTTTTTTCTTTCTAGTACATACAAGGATGGTTCTTCACCTTATTTACCAGCAACTAATGGAAGGAGGCTACGACCTCCTAGTTTTATCAGCTGCTTCTAAGAGGATGCTACGACACCCTATTTACCAGCCACTACTGGAAGGAGGCTACGATCTCCTTGTAGGAAAATAGCTTTCCCTAGCACCACCCTACCTCTCTTATATGATAATTTGATATCTGAATTCTACATCAATCGATCTATAAATTGAATGTACAGAGACACGTATTTGAATTTTTAAAGCATTGTTTATATGCCCTCAAACATATATCTTCATTTAGCAGTCACATATATTCATCGTGACTCTTCACAGAGAAATAAGCTAATTTGAAATTACTTCTCTGTTTGTCGTTTTTAACTTTGTTTAATTTATCAGTCACGACCTTCCGCGGTTTCTTTTCTGCAAGGTTCTTTCCACAACATTCTTTGCATAACAAACTCTTTGCAACTGATCTTTTCCGCATTGAATTTTCTGTATTTACCTTTCCACGATCATCTTTTCGCAATTAACTTTTCGAAATTGTAAATTGCGGATTGTGGACAATTATCTTTCCGAAATTGTCTTTCCATAATGATCTTTCTGCAATTTGCGGGAACTAATTCCTTCCACAATTGCAAGTTACGGATTGGAGATGTGCATTTTTTATTTTCTCAAAAATTGCTTCCTTGGTTACCTTTACGCAACTACCTTTCCGCAATCAGAAACTTCTTTCTTCCACAATTGCAGATTGCGAATTGCAGGTATGCATTTCAACTTTTCTTGAAAATTTCTTCCACAATTGAAAACTTCTTCCTTCCGCAATTGAAGCTTGAGAGGTTGTATGTTCTTTGATTTTATAATCTTTGGAATATTTCTTACAACTCCCTTCTAACTAATTTTTACAAGATTGTAAAATTTCAGGTGCCCCATCCTTCTATGCCATAGCAAACTTTCATCAATTTGGCTCATATAATAGTGTTCTTCATTTTCTAGAATATACACATTGATTGGAGTTTTTATAGCAGTTTCAACAAGTTTTCCTGAATCTTTTCTTCTGATTTCAAATTTCTTGGAGTCGAATATACATATGTGTCCATGATCATATCTTTGTATCACACTTAAAATATTTGGTTTTAAGTTCTTTACCAACAAAACATTTTCAGCTTTGATTTTGTCTCTAATAGCCACTGTACCTTTCCCAATTATTTTGGAGGACAAATTATCTCCAAAAGTGACTTTTCCTCTTTTTATTTCTTTTTAGGATTATAAACTTATTTGGGTCTCCTATCATGTGTTTTGAGCATCCACTGTCCACATGCCATATATTTTGTTTTTTTGTAGCACATAGAGCTAATGAACATTCCATGTTATCCTTCTTCTTCCAAGCCTTCCTCTCCTCTTTCTCTTTATATTTTGAGGTGTTATCCATAGGAATCACTAGTTTGCAATTTTTAGCAATGTGTCCTAGATTTCCACATTTGTAGCATTCTATACTGTAGCTCTGTAGTGGAGCAAAATAATTATAGCTTCTTCCTTTTGGATTACTTCTAGTACGACTTTTATTATAGAAGGAAGCTTGTGGTGTAATGCCTT
This sequence comes from Pseudotsuga menziesii, assembly GCA_001517045.1. NCBI lineage: Eukaryota > Viridiplantae > Streptophyta > Pinopsida > Pinales > Pinaceae > Pseudotsuga > Pseudotsuga menziesii. Next base: position 213,775 of record LPNX011101308.1, read on the forward strand.
TCTCAATAGGAACCATTAGTTTACAATTTCTAGCCATATTTCAAAAATTGTTACAGGTGTAACAATTTCCTAAAAAGATTTGTTGATGTTTATGTATCACTGATCTTTTAGGCATCATATCTGTTCTTTGTAAGAGAGAAGCAGATTTCTTACTTTCTTCCGTTTTAACTTGGCTCGTGACTACAGTAGCATAGCTTCTTTTATTTCCATCTTGATTTTTGCAAGAAGGATATCCTGGTTTCTTTTCTTTGTCAAATTGTAATCCAAATTTATCGCTTGATGATCTTTGGACACTTAGGATTTCATCTAAAGTCGTTGAGTTGTTTTCAAACTTTGATTTGATAGATTCTTCATCCAATTTATTTCTAAGTTGCATAATGTATTCTTCAAGATTTTCAAATTATTGTATTATCTTTTTGAGTTGTTGTTCTAGATTGTTTTCAGCCCTTTCGAATTCTAGAACCTGATTTTTTAAGTCAGCAATCATTCTTTCTACATCATTGTTTTTCTCTTCAAATTCTATCATGTGGATTTTTATTTTTTGTATATCCTTTTATACTTCTGTAATTCTTCATGAGCAATTATAAGTTCTGCTTCAAGATCAACCACATATTCTATTTCTTCTTTAGGGATTTCACTTTCGAAACCCATGAATAGGACTTCAACATATTCACTTATTTCATCATCTTCATTGTCTTCTTTGGAATAGAGGTTTTTCTTATTTTTCTTTAACTTATTCTTGTACATGATCTTATTCTTTTGATCTTTCTTATGACAACAAGGTTTTTCATGATCATTGTCCTCTTGTTTTGGGTAAGGATAATTTCTGGTAAAATGTCCAATCCTTCCACAGTTAAAACATTTCAAGGGTAGCTTCCCTTTGTACTTGTCAGTGCCTCCCTCAAGTTTCTTGATGTAGAGAGCTTCCTCATCATCTAGGTCGTCAGATTTGATCTTGGATACGGATTTAAAAGTTTCTTCTTTCTTTGATGATTCATTTTTCCATGTTCTCATCTCATTGGCAGTGAATATCTCATGTATTTCATCTATTGTCGTAATTTTAAGATCATCTCGTTCTTCTAAAGAGGACATCGTTGGGACATTTTAGTTTTTTCTAGGCATGTTTGGATTTTTTGCATTGCATGACTTTTACAAATAATAAATGTGTTAGCCCACTAAAAATTGCATTCAAAGCTTTTGCATTGGCCTCATATTGGCTTAGTTCTCCTTCGTCTATAGGTACGTCTTTTGGTACTTCATATTCTATTTCAACAGACCTCCAAACTTTTTATCCAAGAGACATTAAATGGCACTTCATTCTTACACTCCAGTATGCATAATTATCTCCAATAAATAAAGGAGGTATGTTGGTGGCTAACCCTTGTTGATCCATAGTGGTTTTTTAATAGGATCTTCCTTCCAGTGGTTTAAACCGTAGTGAAGGAACCTGCTCTAGTACCAATTGTTGAAATATTGGACATTATTGAGAGGGGGGGTGAATTAGTATCGATAAATTTTAACAATTTAAACCATTTTTAATTTATTCATTAACACACATGATCAAAAAAAACACGTAGAACACAAATTTATCGTGGAATCCCAATTGGGTAAACCACCAATACTTCCTATTACTGCAAAATTATATTTTGCAAATAGTTTTTGCTTGCTACTACATACAAGGATGGTACTCCACACTATTTAACAGATACTACTGGAAGGAGGATACGACCCCATGGTTTTATCAGTTACTTCTGAGAGGATGCTACGACACTCTATTTACCAGCTACTACTGGAAGAAGGATACAACCTCCTTGTAGGAAAATAGCCTGCCATAGCACCACCCTACCGCCCTTATATGATAATTTGATATATGACTTCTACATCAATCGATATGTCAAAAGAATGTACATATACACTTATTTGAAGGTTTAAAGCATTTTTTATATACCCTCAAACATATATCTTCATTCAGCAGTCACATATCTTCATCCTAACTCTTCACATACAAATAAACTAATTCAAAATTACTTCTTTGTTTTTCGTTTTCAACTCTATTTAATTTATCAGTAGCGACCTTCCGCAGTTTCTTTTTCACAATGTTCTTTCTACAACAAACTCTCCACAATAGATATTTTTCGTATTGAATTTTCCATATTTACCTTTCCACAATCATCTTTTTGCAATTACCTTCCGCAATTAACTTTCTGAAATTGTGAATTGCGGATTACGGACAATTATCTTTCGGCAATTGTCTTTCCGTAACGATATTTCCGCAATTTGCGAGAACTCATTCCTTCCACAATTGCGAGTTACGGATTGCGGATGTGCATTTTTACTTTTCTCAAAAATTGCTTCTACAATTACCTTTCTGCAATCGAAAACTCCTTTCTTCTGCAATTGCGGATTGCGGGTATGCATTTCAAATTTTCTAGAAAATTGCTTCCGCGATGAACTTTCCACAATCAGAAACTTCTTCCTTCCGCAATTGTGTATTGTGGGTATGCATTTCAACTTTTCTCTAAATGGGATTTTTCAAATCTCTTTCCACAACTTCTATGAACCATCGATCACTTTGTGGAATCCTCCTCGTTCATTGATCAGTTATCAAACACAAAACTTCACTTTCGCGCTAAAAAATGTTATCTTCCACGCACATTTACTTTGTATATTCTTTCCCTATCGTCAATCTATTTTCTTGATATGATCTTAGTCAACCAAAATCTGCTAAATAAGCTGACCGCAACTCCACGACTCTACCTTAATTGATCAGAGGATTGATCAATTAAGCTCAACCGGACTTCACCTGACTTGATCCATTCGCTGGATCTTCTCATGTGTCTTTCCATCCTTATCATATATTCCATCGCTTTCCCTGCCCTCACTTATTCCTTTTTCATTACCGAACTCTTTTGACATCAATGACAATTCCTTCCAACATTACCTCCATCTACATGTCTATGTAGCTCTTTTAAAGTAGTAGAAGCATGAACTACATCAATGGTGACAAAATCAAGAAACTATATTGGTGATTCCTCATGGTGCTGAGGATATTGTACTAGCAATTCCTCATTTTGCTTTGGAGACTGTACTTGTAATTCCTGATGGTGCTCAAGAGATTGTATTGGCAATTCCTCACTATTCTCAGGAGACTATCCTGGAAATTCGTTGTCATTTTCCCTTCTATTATATCTCCTACAATATGTTTTATGAATATGTTGTTTTTACCAAGATATATTTCCATGCTAATTGAGATCACCAATCTCTATTTCAATAGCAATATGGGTTCGACATAAATCAATTATTTTTTGAAGTGTTCCCAAGAAACTAAATTTAGTCATCTTCAATTGGATCTCTTGCAAGGCATAGTGGATTTTCTTAACCAATAGATAAGGAATATCTACAGGTCTATCTTCAACCCAATGTAATACTACCATCATACATTCACTCAAAATGTCCTTCATGTGATGGTTCAAAATTGGAACAGATACTTTTTTCCCACAAATTTTATTGGTCATCTCTTTCTTCTCTAGTTTGGCAGGTTTCCAAGAGCTAAAAAATCTCTCCCCCTCTACGTGGATTTTTTGTTGCTTAGGAAACCAAATCAGGGTTGAGATATAGCCTTTTCCCAAAAATTCTCAATTCCATATTCCCAGCATCATAATTTAAAAATTCCTTGTTTATCTCCTCACTATCAAAACTAAACATTTCAAACAAAAAGTTGATCACTTTTGCTTTCATCAGGATAGTTTCCATACGTGATGGTCAATTATTTTCATCCCAATGTGTCAATACACTCCTAGAATTTTTTTACTGAGGACCTATCATTTTTCAATGCCCTTATTTCAACAACGGTTGCATAATATTATACCATTGTTTCAATTACGCTCACGGTAGAGGACGTCATTATTTCCAAGTGCGACCATGGTTGTCTAGGTTTGAAGCAGAATTTATGCATGTAGTCTGTATTTTAGACTCAAACAATTTATGCACATAGAATGTATTTCAGAAATGTAATGAAGGCCTAGTGTAGGAGACTTACAAGTATTTCCAAGTCATAATTCATGACTTGGGAATGCATGTTTCCGTACGCTAACATCCGAGTTTTTAAATTTTTTAAGGCCCTGTCTTTGGAGGGAATTTTATGAATGTGTTCTACTTTGAAATCGAGGGATGAGGCATGGGTTTGGTCAAAAAATATTTTAAAAAAATTCTATATACATAAGTTGTCATTTTTTTTAAACAAGCATAGATCCATCTTAAACCCGGATCTACCAAACACCGAGAGGGATCCAGTTTCTTGAGGTGTAATTTTTTTTTATCTTAAATTTTTTACATGTTCATAAAAAGTTTCACCTCAAGAAATTTGATCCCTTTCTTGTTGGTTTTAGGTTTTAATTTTTCATTTTACTGGACAAGATTGATTTTTTTAACCATTTTTATCACTTTTATTTTAGGAGACGACGTGAATTTTTTTAATTGCTTTTTATTTTGATTTTTTTATTATGTTATGTTACATTACGTTATGTGAAAACTTCTCCATCTTACTGAGATGTAGAGCACCTTGCTTCTCTCAGTGCAATGAAATGTATACCAATATTGGTGTGCATTTTTCTAAACCCACTCATGTAATTTTATAGCTTGTTTGAATAATGAGTTTGGATTTTCTGAGAAATTAATAGAAATTTTGCATTCTTGGTAAAGTTTAAAAAAGGAACCCCTACATGCATTTCAAAAACTGATCCAATGGTCAAGTGCATAAATCATCCACCTGCAAGATTATGTTTTCATGATAATTCCATCCCTCACAGGTGATAAATGGTGGGAATTTTATTAAGGACATTTAGGCCATATTTAAGTGCAAAACATGCAAAATTGATGCTTTGGCAGGCCAATATATTCTTTACTATTGACTTTTTATCAAAATTGAGTCAATGGTGTACTGCATTAATCATCCACCTACATGATGGTGCCTTCATAAAAAAATTCTCTCTCTCAAGTAAGAAATGGAGGGCATTTTCCAAAGTCCACTTGGGCCAGTTTTTCAATACTTGTCAAATTTTGCCAATAAGGGCATTTTCTAGCGTGGTCCAAAACAGGCTAAGTGGCTATTTTGACAAGCCAATATTTTCTTAACCATAAACTTATTTCCAAAACTGATCCAATGGTCAAGTGCGTAAATCATCCACATGCAAGCTTATGTTTTCATAATAACTATATCCCTCACTGGTGATAAATGGTGGGCATTTTCCTAAGGTCGTTTAGGCCAAAGTTAGGTGCAAAATAAACTGAATGGTTGTTTTGGAAGTCCAATATATTCTTTACCAAATAATTTTTATAAAAATTTAGTTAATTGTGAAGTGAATTAATCATCCACCTATAGGATGGTGCCTTCATAAAAAATTTCTCTCTCAAGTAGAAAATGGAGGGCATTTTTCTAAGGCCACTTGGGCCAATTTTCAATACTTTGTCAAATTTTGCCAACGAGGGCATTTTCTGGCATGGTGCAAAATAGGCTGAGTGGTTGTTTTGGCAGGCCAATATTTTCTTGACCATAGACTTTTGTCCAAAACTGAGCCAATGGTCAAGTGTATCCAAAACTTGAGCCAGTTTTCTAGTACTTATCCATTTTCGTCAATTATAATTACTCAACCAAATTTCCTAGTATTTGCAAGTATGAAATGAATATATGAAAATGTAAAAAATACCAGAGAATATTAAAACTCACATTTTCCAATTTGAATCACTCAAGCATGACAAATATTGAACCGTGTGTGTGAACTTTGAAGAATTGGGGCATATTTTCATTGTTTTCACATTAGCAATTTTTAGGATAAAATTGAAAATATCGAATAGTGGAGTAGTGATAAATGTTAAAACACATCATGTTCAACTTGAATCATTAAATTTGACTATGTAATGTTCTTACTAGCACATGAAGAATGTTTGTATTGTTGTGTTAGATTACTTAATGTGAATTAGTCCTTGGATAAAAAAAGGTAAAAAACCATTCAATTTTTCCTTAGATAAAAAACATTATATATTTCAATCATAAAAGTAATACATTCTTCAACAATCTCTAAATTGGCCTATCAAAAGGCCCTAAGCTTCTTCAGAAAATTGAAAGTTAAAAATGATCAACACATCTGATCTTGGAGAAGCTACTAACGTATAGAACTAGAGTGCATATACATGTAAATTGCACTTCATGTAACTGTGAAAAGGAAATATTGTCTACATAACTAAAAATTATTTAGACCTCTGACCCCGGGTCAAACCTGTGGGCCTCTCCCCTTCCTGCGTTGTTTTGTTACATGATAAGAGGTGGAGACACTATGGTTTATTAGCATGCACACATATTAATTTTTGTTATCTGGTTTGAAATGTGGCATATAATACCTGGTCCAAGCTATGATATGGTTGGCGTGTTGATAAGGTTTGTTGATATGGTTTGTTTCCAAGCTATGATATGGTTTGGCTCCACCACTTATTTAACATACAAATAATATAATTTGAATACAATATAACATGGTCTACCATGGGGTTGAGGGCTAAGCCCTCCCCCCCCCCCTTTCAAAATTTAACACGTTTCAATTTATATACATGTTCCAACCATATGTTGTAAGAACCACCATGGAGGTGAGATAGTTAGGTGGACTTGTGAATGCTTTGGTGGGTTTGGAGGTCATGGGTTCAAATCCCATGGACTCGCCAATTTTTTTACAAAACAATTACATTTACAATTTTGCCCAAATAACCATTTTTTCCAATTTTAACTATAACTGTCAAAACTTCAAACCTTAATCACTTTTGCGTTCGAATGTCTTTTTACACGAAACAAGCGTTGCAGAAAATATCTTAACGAGCTCTTTGGCCCTGTAAGCTTTAATTTACATTTTGAATACTTTAAATTCGATCGACTATGAGATGATCCTCCCAGATTAGGTGTCCAAAAGAGTGTGCAAGGACATGGTCAAGGAAATGGACATAATTGCATCACAAGAGGAGCTATCACAACAACAACATGCTTCAAATGTATAAAAGCATTGAATTTTTATATTATGTATATATAATTAATTAATTTAGCATTAAATACTAATTTTCAATTGTTTTGTTGCATAAAAGAAAACAAATTGGAACCCATTCAATACATAAGACGGAACGACAAGGAAAAAAGGGGTTGATAGGAAAGTTTATGAGTAGTTGTGATTTCCTTATAACAGTTTAAGATTTCATATTGGTTGTGATTTTTATATTTTAATTTTTTTTACATCGACCATCCTTGGATGTCTTCAAACATGTTTAACATACAAAGTCCAAATCCATCAAAAGAATTGACTAGCATTAGGTCAAGAATGGGTTATGAGTATTTGTTGGCATATCAAAAATTAATTGTGGAATTTGTAAGTATCTATGTTAATTTACTTCTCTCATTTTATAATTAATGGAAAAACAAAAATCCTTTATATAAATCTATGGTTTGTTATGGGGTATAAAACTTGTAGGAAACAAAGTATGGAGTGGATCCAACATAAGTGTTGTTGAGAGAAGGCATGAGATTTGGTTTTAAAATAATGTGTGTCATTAAGGACTCAATTATTTCTACGAGACGTCGCTTTTCAATTTACATTCATGTATATTATCTATTTTCATTTTCATTTTTCCCACCAATGTAGGTACACTCATTACATTTTATTTTTTTGTTTTGTAAATAGAAGCCAAAGATGAGGATAACAATCAAGGAAATGAGTAAAATATTTGGATAAGTAACCCAATTCATGCAAGTGGCTCGAGCATTAATAACAGTTCCAATTAAAATGATGATCAATATATTTGGATGTTAATACAAGATGTTTTATATTTTGAAATAATTGTGTGTGAAAATTAGACAGTACTCGACATAGTGTCCCAATTGAAAGACAATGGATTACCAATAAGTGTAACAATTACATGCATGTTAACATTTTGATTTATGTGGACCTTTATGTTGTCCCATATTGTATGACAAAGGGCGTCTTAATCATATATAATAAAATAAAGTTTCTGATTATATTGCATTGTCCAACGTCGTTGTGAAATGTTACGTCGTTGATTAAATATATGGATGATTAATATTACAATTGAGATGCAAAATTTTATGATATAACAAATTAGTCCAAACGCAATAATTCAAATTCAAATTATATGAATACTATTACTAAATAAATTTTTGATGAATAATGGAATTTAAAAAAATAAAAATAAAAATATAGATATTCCAGTGCGATGTCACTAGTCACTGTTCACCAAATAGAAAATGAATATTGGTTCCTTTGATTGTTTTAATCGCACCAATGCTTTTGAGTAAATGAAGCACTGATGCGTTTAAAACAAACTTGCACTAGTGCAATAAACTACTTGTCCCATGCCTCGGTGCTTGTTATTATTATGCCCTAGTGTTTTCTACATAAGTGCATGGGTGTGCCACTATATCATAATTGCACCGTTAATTTTAAAAATGCAATGAAAGTCAACATCCCAGTCAACTTCATCGGTGCATTTTCCTTCTCTTATAGCACTGGTGCTTTAAAATAGTTCATAAGCATCTGTGTTATATTTAGTGTAAAGCATTGGCGCATATATTGTTATAAAGCATCGATATCGTTAAAAAAATGTGTGCATCGGTGCATATATTGTTGTAAAGCACCATTGTCCTTAAAAATTTTGTTGTGCACCAAAACGTGTTTGTATTTAAAGGCTCTTATGAATTTTATATTTGTTAGCATCAATGCACTTATATCAACAAAGCGCACCAATGAAAAAACTTCTTCTAAAGCATCTGGATGCCAAGTTTTTTTAGATATAATAAGTTTCTATAAAAACCTCCACCAAAACATTCGATACCATTGGAAAAGATTGTAGAAGATGTTTTTTAGACAATTTTGACCAATCTTACAACACTAAAAACCTCTGCTACAACCTTCGTAATATGGTCTTTTCCTTATAGTGATCGTACTACGATGCAAACACAACACACTAGATGACAAAAAATTATAATGTGAGCTCATAAAGAAATGACTCAACTAAGGTTGAGAAGGTATTAATGATGCAAAGGTGCAATGATGGATCCTTGTATTATAGTAGTGATATGAGGATATTTATAGTGTTTACATGCCTAATCATTGGGCATTGGCCTTAAACTTTGCTTTAGGAATCCATACAAGCATATTTACATCATTTACACATACGGTCATTTATTTAAGCTCATGTGGCTCAACTCTTATAATTATGATCGCAAATTTATGATTTATATGGGTGTGTGCAAAAATTTGAGGGACCTTTTAGATGCAATGGTGGAGTGAAGTCAATCACCCTTAATCCAAAAAAAAGAAATCATCCCAAGCAATCCTGAACCTGCCAAGCCTAGTCCCAAGGCTGCCAATAGGCATGCCAATTAGGATAGTAAAACAAATTGCGCCTTTGTTTTATTTAATCAAATCGCGCCTCCATTTTAGTGAACAAAATAGCGCGCGATTGTGTTCACTAAAATTGAGGCGCGATTTGGAAAGCCTGTTTTTTTTTTAAAATAGGCCGAGGTCATATTTTTCTCCTCATCGCGCGGCTATTGGACAACATTGGAGCAAATCTCGACTGGGAAAACGCATTTTTGGGTGTGCGAAAGCCCTCCATCTCCACCTTTGGATAAACCTCCTATTTGTGAGGTATTTTCCTCATTTCTTTTCATGTTTTTTTCTCTTTGTTCATCAATTTATTTGCCCTAGATTGAAAAATTAAACCAAATTAAATTAAATTATGGCCAATTGAAACAAAAACCCCAATGGAATTGGCCAATGGAAACAAGAACCCCAATGTAATTGGCCAATTGAAACCAATTCCCCAATTTAATGATAAAAATTAAATAATTTTGATTATTTACCAAAATTCATACCCAAAATTCCCATGCCCAATGGAAACCAAAACCCCAATTAACTCAAAAAACAAATGAATTTCACTATTTCCATATGCATATTCACAAGGATCCTTGTGAATCCATACCAAAATCAACAAATATGCAAAGTTTGTCAAGCACATTGCAAGTTCGCATAAGTAATTTACATGCCCAATGTAAACCAAAACCCCAATTAACTCATAAAAAACAAACGAACTTCACTATTGTGAATCCAAACCAAAATTAACAAATATGCAAAGTTTGTCAATTATGTTGCAAGCTTGCATACAACAAAAAAAAAATCAATTAGAATTCATATATTCCCCTAAAATACATAAACAAACATGGTAAATCCCTTGCCTCTATCCGAAATATCGAAGATGCTCTTCCAAGAACATCAATAAACACCTTATAATTTTGATGAAACTTCTCAAAGTTGCTCTTCCAAGAACATCAATAAACACCTTATAGTTTTGATGAAACTTCCCAATCCAAGTGTTAAAATAAGGTATAGAAGCTTCCCATGCTTTTAACAAATATTTCGTCTTGAACGAAGGGTACTTTTTGGTTAAGGTCAAGACAACAAAGTTCAACAATAGACTCTATGAACGTGAAGATACATAGGTAGGTTGATGTATTTGGTTAAACATGCCAATCACATACTATCATACTTGATATAATCCAGTGGAACCCTTGCAACCATAAAATCCATAAAGATCTGCTAAATAAACTTTGGAGTCCAAAAAACATCACACTACAACAAATAATTACATATCTAATAAAATCGTTGCCTATACTGGGATTTTATTCATCAACAGCACATTATGCCACCTATTCTAGGGTCTAGTTGTTGCCTCTACCCGCAATCTGGGAGCTGGTTTTGTAAAGGCAATAATCAGCACCTCACAATTTTGACGAAACTTCATAATCCAAGCCTTAAAATAAGCTAGAGGAGCTTCGCAATCAACTTATGCACTCAAGACACTTTATGTACATATGGACACTTTATTCTTTACTGTAAAATTAAAGATCAATTTTTAAATTTACATGATAGATTGAGTTTATATGTCATTAGTTATACAGTTTTCAGTGCTTATATATGTCATTATATCATGTGTTTATATTTCCAATGATATTTTATTTGTATTGATGATTACAGTGGTTGCTATGGATAACAATGCGGAGATACTGAGGTTTATTGCCCATTTGAGAGAGATTGGTTCTACTTGGAGGGGTGGAGATGAGCTTCGTCGCTCCTTGTCAGATTCTTTGTTGTCTATTGTTGATACGATCGCAAGATCGAATGATGCTTTGTATAGCATCGCATCTTACAGGGAGAGGAAAAGACAACAATATGCTGATGGGTTAAGTTACAACGAGGTAAAAAAGCTCAAAATAACAAAACAACACATCTATTCATTGTTTAGACTGCCTGGGACATATGAAATTCCGGAGATCAACAGGTCACATATTTCTATTGAGTGGTGCACCTTTCCACCCATAAGAGACAATTGGATGGATAGGTGGTACATGGTTTTTGGCATTCCCCCTCATAACAATAGGGAAGTATCGATGTACTTCCTCCAAAAATTGTATGCAGAGTTTGTGATGGGGAAACATGTCAACTATTTTTACATGTTGGGATTCCAAGGAGTTGGTAGGGGGATGCCCCAACACCGACCCCATGCTAGGCATAGATATGCCAATCCACAGATACCTGCACCCCATGCCCAGCTACCGCGGGCAGACATCCCTCCTGCACATGACATGGTTTCCCAGACATAAGAGGCATTTTTTACTCTAGCTGAGATGGTCTCTTGAAACACGACCACTATTGACCAGAGAGCACCCTCTTCCTCTGTTGGTGTACAACCACCAGCTTCTGCTGGTGGAGGGACATCTATTGGTGGGGATAGACCGACATCCCATGTGCCTCAAAGAAAGCCACATGTTTGCACATCGTGTGGGGGACCAAGACATGGTACCACTATGATGACTGGTGGTCAGGTAAGGACATTGTTTTAAAACTCTGTTATTGTTCAATTTTTAATTTTTCCATACTATATGTAACATATTAAAAGATTCGTAATATATGCAATATTTACTCTTGCAGGAGATTGATGCCTCTCACGGGGGTGGTACTGCACCCGGTGTGGTTGTACCCGAGGCCTAAAGAACTACCATTGAGGTAATATTTAAACACTTGTCATTTTGTTATTACATATGATTTTGTTAATGCATGTGTTAGTCTTGATTAATTTATTAAATTGTCTAATATTTACAATTTTTGAAGTTGCAAGAACCCCACTTAGAACATGATGCTGGAGACATTGATATCAATGACATAGTCCAAGGTGGAATTTACGACTACTTGAAGAATGTAAGTACATGGGTTATGATTGAATCTTGTTCGAATTATTTAAGTTTCTTACTGTACACTCCTTTATAGATCGCTAATGTAAAAATAATTTTTAAACTTGCAGATGCTAGAGGCATCTATGGGCAAGAAATTGATGGAAGTGGTCACTCCCATGGTGGAGATATGTCCCAAGAAGGGGTAAGTATATTACAACATGTTATTTTTCAATACATATTATTCCATCCATTCAAATCCATGTCTAACTATGGTAACACTTTATGAATGCAGACGTCATCGCAGATCCCTGCACTGCCTCTTTGGTTTGGATCTCCCCGTAGTCCAAACATAGATAAGGGGGTTGTTTACACCATACGACTCTCTTCCTTAAACAGAGCGGGTGTGCATGAGGATCAACCTACTCATCCCACGGTAATGTACACACTTCCAATGGAAATTGTTGGTTAGCTATGAATTCACTTCATAAGTGGTTTTTCTTAATGTTATTTTCGCATGTTTACAGCATCAGGATGTAGAGTCATCCGGGCCAGACCTTAGTGGGATTTTTGATTCTGTGGTCAATGCCGCATCTACAATAGGGATAATTCACACTGAGGTACATCTACTTGAATATTTGTAATTGTACATTTCATTTGTATTGTTTATGGACATGCACGATGTCTAACTATTTAATCATTTGGTGAATGTAGCCACACCCTGGTCCATTAGTGCATGCAACTGAGGTTGATGTTCAACCTATGGCTCCTCTTACTACTAAAGAGTCCCAGCGTAATCCCCTAGAAATGGTTTTTTCGGTGAGATGTTCATTTTTTACATAATTGATTAGTACTTTCTCATTCATGTACATGTTAATAATTCTTGAGATAATTGACATATTTTCTTTTATTCGCAGAGAAGCATGGAAGAGAGGCTCTCTGCAAGATGGAGGAAAGCAGAGACACCTATACCCTCGACACCAGAGGCACCTATACCCCCGACAGATGCAGTGAGTCTTTGTTTTATTTACAATTGAGTCATATTTTAAATTTTCAAACTTTGTTATTGATGGATAGTACTAGTTCAGTTACCTGATCAAGAAATATTGTCATTGATTTGCAGTCGCCAGAGATGCACAGTGGTCTTAGACAGAGCCGAAAAGCATCAGGGTCTGGGAAAAACAAGAGAAAGTTAGATTTTTTATGTGTTAGTCCAAGACAAATATGTATTTTTATGTACAATTCGGAGTTAGAGTATAGGGGCGCGGTCCAAGATAGATGTACTTTTGTTTGCACATGTACATCAAATATTTTTTTGATACATGTACATTGACAGGCCATAGATAGGCCTTCTATTTTTGTATTATAACTTTCATGATATAAAAAATATTTCATATCAAGGCTCTTGAGATATTCATGGTTCAGTCTTTTAAGTGTGATTATACACGTGTGGCGAAGAATGTTTCTATGTGTAATGTTCCCAACTTTTTACAGATTTTACGATTGCATGGAGATATCAGTTATAAATTTGAGAACAATGCACAATTACAATATTACATAATGACAAAAATGTACATTTTAATTGTTTTTTACCACGATCCAATTGCATATACAATGTTATATTAACAATGTCAAATTGTATTCACAAAGATGGAACATACCTAATACACATAAGCACCCATCACAGCTAAGCAACTGATCCAACTTGGTGGAATACAAAAGCACCTTACCCACATAACAACCTAACAATCGTTTAAAGGATGCACGAAGTTGACACACTTAAGTGATGCACCAGTGTGGTCTACATAAATAATATTATTGTTTGGCATGATGTCTTTCATCTAATGAATACATGGGATACACATCAAACCTTAAAGTATCTGAGTATTAGAAGGTTGATTCAAAATAATGGTTATGACTATATCCTGCACATTATGTATGTCCTGCACATTATTTTATCATTTTGTTAATGTACATGGCATTTGATGAATGGCCTCGAGTAACAAATTTGAAAGAGATGAAAGTTATGTGTGATTTTATTATAGTTTAAATTGATTAGAGATGTACTATTCTGAATCTTGTTTTATAAATTCATGTTTATGGAGTATTATTCGAAGCATTCGTAGCATGAAGATATATATATTTTGTAATAATGGTGTAATAGAATGGCTACTTGTTTCAAAACATAAACATGTTCCATTACATGGTTACTATCGTAATGGCATTGTCTCCTCCTGCATTTAATCGTACAAATGCTCACATCTCTTGGATGAGGGGAAGATCTACAATCACCTTCAAGCTGACCTTTATGTCCAAAAATTTCACATTCACTTACTGAGCAAAACCCTAGTTTCCAAAATTGACAAAAAAAAATGATCCCTTTTCCATGGACCCAGAGTAGAGGGACACCCTAGCACTATCCCGATGTACTGAATCCAATGGAGCCGACGGTTCATTGATCCGAGCAACAGTCATCAATCTATGGAATGTTGAATCCCACCTCCTACAGGATTTTAGGGACACCTGTTGAATCCCTAACCGGGGCATAGAGTGGAAACCGTGCATCAAAAAGGGCTTTTAGTGGGTCATGCAAGCGTGTTTAGGCAGGTTCCATGTGGGAATCCTAGCCACATGTTCACGGTCAAGGAATTTTCAAATCCGACCCATATGTGCAGAAATTGGACATTCACTTACTGAGCAAAACCCTAGTTTCCAAAATTGACCGAAAAAATGATCTGTTGTCCATGGACCTAGATTAGAGGGCCACCCTATCACTATCACAATGTCTTGAATCCAACGGATCTAACGGTTTGTCGATCCAAGCAACGGTCATGATTCTATGGCATGTTGAATCCCACCTCCTACAGGCTTTCAGGGACACCTATTGAATCCCTACCCGGGGCATAGAATGGAAACCGTGCATAAAAAACGGCTTCTGGTGGGTTGTGCAAGTGTTTTTAGGCATGTGTTATGTGGGAACTCTAGCCACACCTTCACGGTTGAGCAATATGCGAATTTGACCCCCATGTGCAAAAATTTTACATTCACTTACTGAGCAAAACCCTAGTTTCCAAAATTGACCAAAAAATGGTCTCTTCTCCATGGAACCACATTAGAGGGCCACCATGGCACTATCTCAATGTCCTAAATCCAACAGAGCTGACGGTTTTTCAATCCGAGCAACGGTCATGATTCTATGGCACGTTGAATCCCACCTCCTATAAGCTTTCAGTGACACCTGTTGAATCCCTACCCGGGGCATAGAATGGAAACCGTGCATCAAAAAGGGCTTTCAGTGGTTCATGAAATATTTTTTAGGCATGTATTATGTGGGAATGCTAGCCACACCTTCACGGTCGAGCAATATGTGAATTTGACTCCTATGTGCAGAAATTGGACATTCACTTACTAAGCAAAACCCTAGTTTCCAAAATTGACCAAAAAAATGGTCCCTTGTCCATGGAACCAGATTAGAGGGCCACCCTAGCACTATCTCAGTGTCCTGAATCCAACAGAGCCAATGTTTCATCGATCCAAGAAACGGTCATGATTCTATGGCATGTTTAATCCCACCTCCTACAGGCTTTTAGGGACACCTGTTGAATCCCTACCCAGGGCAAAGAATGGAAACTGTGCATCAAAAAGGGCTTCCAGTGGTTCGTACAAGATTTTTTAGGCATGTGTTATGTGGGAACACTAGCCACACCTTCATGGTCAAGCAATATGTGAATTTGACCCCCATGTGCAAAAATTTCACATTCACTTACTAAGCAAAACCCTAGTTTCCAAAATTGACCAAAAAAATGGTCTCTTCTCTATGGAACCACATTAGAGGGCCACCCTAGCACTATCTCGATGTCCTGAATCCAACGGAGCTGACAGTTTGTCGATCCGAGCAACGGTCATGATTATATGGCACATTGAATCCCACCTCCTACAAGCTTTCAGGGACACTTGTTGAATCCCTACCCAGGGCATAGAATGGAAATCGTGCATCAAAAAGGGTTTCCGGTGGTTCTTGCAAGCTTTTTTAGGCATGTATTATGTGGGAACACTAGCCACACCTTCACAATTGAGCAATATGTGAATTTGACCCCTATGTTCAGAAATTGGATATTCACTTACTGAGCAAAACCCTGGTTTCCAAAATTGACCAAAAAAATGGTCCCTTGTCCATGGAACTAGATTAGAGGGCCACCCTAGCACTATCTCGATGTCCTGAATCCAATGGAGCTGGTGGTTCGTCGATCCAAGCAACGGTCATTATTCTATGGCACATTTAATCCCACCTCCTACAGGCTTTCAGGGACACCTGTTGAATCCCTACCCGGGGCATAGAATGGAAATCGTGCATCAAAAAGGGCTCCCGGTGGTTCTTGCAAGATTTTTTAGGCATGTGTTATGTGGGAATGCTAGCCACACCTTCACGGTCGAGCAATATGTGAATTTGACCCCCATGTGCAAAAATTTCACATTCACTTACTCAGCAAAACCCTAGTTTCCCAAATTGACCAAAAAAATGGTCTCTTATCCATGGAACCACATTAGAGGGCCACCCTAGCACTATCTTGATGTCTTGAATCCAACGGAGCCAACGGTTTGTCGATCTGAGCAACGTTCATGATTCTATGGCACGTTGAATCCCACCTCCTACATGCTTTCAAGGACACCTATTGAATCCCTACCCGGGGCATAGAATGGAAACCGTGCATCAAAAAGGGCTTCTGGTGGTTCATGCAAGATTTTTTAGGCATGTATTATGTGGGAACGCTAGCCACACCTTCACGGTCAAGCAATATGTGAATTTGACCCCTATGTGCAGAAATTGGACATTCACTTACTAAGCAAAAACCTAGTTTCCAAAATTGACCAAAAAAATGGTCCCTTGTCCATGGAACCATATTAGAGGGCCACCCTAGCACTATCTCAATTTCCTAAATCCAATGGAGCCGACGGTTCATCGATCCGAGCAATGGTCATGATTCTATGCCATGTTTAATCCCACCTCCTACAGCCTTTCAGGGACACCTGTTGAATCCCTACCTGGGGCATAGAATGGAAATCGTGCATCAAAAAGGGCTTCTGGTAGTTCATGCAAGCTTGTTTAGGCATGTGTTATGTGGGAACACTAGCCACACCTTCACGGTCGAGCAATATGAAAATTTGACCCCCATGTGCAAATATTTCACATTCACTTACTGAGCAAAACCCTAGTTTCCAAAATTGACCAAAAAAATGGTCTCTTATCCATGGAACTAGATTAGAGGGCCACCTTAGCACTATCCTGATGTCCTGAATCCAATGGAGTTGACGGTTTGTTGATCTGAGCAATGGTCATGATTCTATGGCACGTTGAATCCCACCTCCTATAGGCTTTCAGGGACACCTGTTGAATTATCGAGCTGATAGGGATAGGGTTTTCCAAGTTTGGCCTTCATTGGCATGAAATGCATTGTCTAGCTTTGGCCCTCATTAGCGTGACTGCATTGTCCCCTACTAAGTGAAACCCTAGCTTCAGAAACCACCGTAGACGGAGGTCACCGGGAAATGGACAGGAGGAAGAGGTGTCTCCCTAGCTAAAATCCCATGTCACGAATCCAACGGAATCAACAGTTTGTCGATCGGAGGCCAGAGCATCGATCTATGGCGAGTTGCAGGTCACCTCCAGATACCGTTCAAGGACACCTGGTGGACTTGTTCCTGGTGCACAAAAAACCTCATGGAGCCACAATTTTGAATTTAATCAATGTCTCCTCCTAGCATGTTTGGGTATGGGAGATATGGCAATGCCAACTACATCCCCACCGTCCGTGGCTTTCCAGCTTTGGCCCTCGTTGGCATGACTGCATTGTCCCCTACTGAGTGAAACCCTAGCTTCAGAAACCATCGTAGACAGAGGTCACCGGGCAATGTACAAGAGGGAGATCCCCCCCCTAGCTAAAATCCCACGTCATGAATCCAACGGAATCGACGATTCATCGATCGGAGGCCCGAACATCGATCTATGGTGAGTTGCAGGTCACCTCCAGATACCGTTCAGGGACACCTGGTGGACGTGTAAACGGTGCATAAAAAACCTCACGGAGCCACAATTTTGAATTATGTCAACTCTTGCTAGCATGTTTGGGCATGGGAAATATCCAACCACATCCCCACCATCCATGGCTTTCCATCTTTGGCCCTCGTTGGCGTGACTGCATTGTCCTCTACTAAGCAAAAACCTAGCTTCAGAAACCACCGTAGCCGGAGGTCACCAGGAAATGGACAGGAGGGAGAGCCCCCCCCCCCCCCCTAGCTAAAATCCCATGTCACAAATCCAACGGAATCGACATTTCGTCGATCGGAGGCCCGAGCCTCGATCTATGGCGAGTTGCAGGTCACCTCCAGATACCGTTCAGGGAGACCTGGTGGACTTGTGCCCGGTGCGCAAAAAACCTCACGGAGCCGCAATTTTGAATTTCGTCAACTCCTGTTAGCGTGTTTGGGCATCAAAAATATGGCAACACCAACTGCATCCCCACTGTCCATGGCTTTCTGTGCATCAACGACTTAATGTTACTTTTGAGTTGTCGAGCTGTCATTGCTAGTATATTGTTTTGTTTCAGGATTTTTATAATACATGATCAATGAGAAACATGAGTAAATGATTTTATTAATATATTTTAATTGGAAATTAAACTCCTTAATAAAATCATATCTTTTAATTGAAAATTAAAATATCACAATTTCAATTACACCAATGACCCAACATGTCAACCTCCCAAAATTTTCTATTAGGCATTACATGAAACATTAACCTTTCGAAAGCATGAGAGGATAAAAATTTTGTTTGTTTATTAAGTTTATCACTTAATATCTTCACATGCATGATGTTGACCTACTTCACATGCATAATGTTAGCGCATGTTTGAATACTTCATATGCATAATGTTGAAGCATGTTAAACTTTTGAGTTGTTTGTGTCAATATTAGTAGGTTATTTTCTTCCACTTTCAATGTTCAAAAAAACATAATCAACTAAAAACAAAGTTAAATAAATCTCTTATTATCTTTTAAGTAGAAATTAAACTTCTCAATAAATAAAAAATGAGATGAAATTCCAACACTACTAGGCACTACCCCTTTGGCAATGGACATGTGGGTATAAGTAGGTGTTGATTCGTGTGTACAAATCATCATGGACAATGCACCTGTTTGCAAGGCTGCTGGCATGATTGTGGAAGCTAAATATCCACAGGTATGTTCATTCTTTCATTTCTAATTTGCTCATTGTTTGAATTTGGTCATTGCAATGTTAGTGTTGTAGAGTCATTGATACATACTTTTATTGCATGTATCAATGACTCTACATATACGCAGTGGTTGCCTCAAAAGATAGTGAATGGGGTGGTGATTACTGGTTGGCACGTTGTATAGAGGGAAAGCAAACCCTCATTATGTCCATGACTAATGATGAAAACAACCACTTCCCCATCGGTTCTATGGTTGTTAAAGGTGAATACCTTACACATGACAACAATGTAAGAAATAAGGGTGGATATGTTTACAGGGATTACAAACCAGGTGCAAGTGTGTATCACTTTACCAACTTAATCATTGGTACAAACCTCCAGGTACGAACAATGCCTAGCTGGAATTCATCGAAGGTACGCTACTTCTTACCGGATAAAGATTATGAGAGACTAATGGAGACCATCATTATAAGAGATGATCCGGAGGGCTTGGTTGTATGATAATAGGTGGGATCTAGCATGATGAGGTATGTATCATAATTTTAATTTTCCCATGTATGCTTCTTATTAATATTTCAATTTTGTGTTCTTGATATGTGAAATTTTCCATACATGTACCTCTATAGGCTAAGAAACCGGATCCGTCCTGGAGGCCCCCCGTGTCCTGTGGGGATCGAATCGGACACGATTCGAATCAGACATGTGCCTGATTCGTCTTTCAGACGAATCCAAAAATAGGACACGTAAAAAAAACGTGTCGGACACGAAAATGCAGCGTGTCCCGAAAACAGGACATGTAACCGACGGAAAAAGACAGCCGGGTTTGTTTTAATTCAATTTTTTGTCTTTCTTTTTGTCATTTGCAAGGAAGCAATTGGTTGAGAGTGAGTTTTATGTGCAGGTGAAGGATTTTTGAAGGAGATTTGAAGGCTATCCATTGTTTCCAAGCGATTCCAAGTGCATTCCAGTGGATTTGCAGAGAGGATTGCAGGCTCAACCATCACACAAGAAAAGGAATGTCTCAATCAGCTAGGGCAGGAGGTAGGGGTCAAAGGAAAGGGAGAAATGCACCATCTAGGGCCTCCCCTCCTATTCCACCAAGCAAAACCGATTCTCCTCCTCCGTCAAGTGCTCCATCGGCTGCTAGTGGAGCTCATGCTCCATTTAACCCTGTTTTAGCAAGACAACAAGCCCAAGAAAAAAAATACCCTTTGTGGAAGTATGTGACAAGGAAAGATGGGCCCAGGGAAAAGCTTGGTGAGGGAGGCAATGTGTCTTGGAGATGCAATTTTTGCAACCATGAGTTCATGAGCACATATTTCTGGGTTAAGGGCCATTTGTTGGCCCTTCCTTCTTGTGGGATTTCTTCATGGAAAGCGGTGACTGTTAACCAAAGGAGGGATATGGAAAGATAGGATCATGTTGGCTTAGGAAAGGTGGCAGCAGCAAGCAAGAAAAAAAAGGATGATTCTCTTCCATTTTTGAGGAAGTCCTCTAGCACCAAGACTCCATTTCCACCTAGCATTCATGGGCGTGGAGATACTTATCAAACAAGAAAGAGGCAATCTACAGGTGGTCCAATGGATAGGATTTTCCAACAAGAGGCACGAGAAGAGGTAGACCTTACCATTGCATTTTTCTTCTACCTCAACTTCATCTCATTCAATGTTGCACGGTCACCATTGTATTTTGAGATGGTTCGAACTATCTTGGAATGAGCTCCAAGTGGTTATGTGCCTCCTGGTTCAGAGAAGCTTAGAACCACATTGTTGGTTAAAGCAAAGAAGGAGGTAGATAAAATCCTTAAGCCAATTAGAACAACATGGCCCTCATGCGGTGTGAGTATTGTTTCTGATGGATGGACGGATCCCGCACGCCATCCACTCATCAAATTCATGGTATCTTCCCAAAATGGACCGTTGTTCTTGAAAGCGGTGGATGCTCTTGGGAAATACAAGGATGCACAATTTATGGGTGATTTATTCATCAAAACCATTGAAGAAGTAGGTATATGATCCAGCATAGTATGATTGTAGGTATATGATCAAATATTTTTTGTGTGATACAAGGCCATTAATATGAGTTTCAAGACTACGTAAATTTTACAAAAAGATGTTAAGAAATGCATCATACCAGTTTGTACAAGGTCTGATACATGATCAAAATCTATAGAAATAGACGATTGGTCTTCTTCCAATGGAGTTAAATCAACAATTACACGCTGATCAAGTGGAAGTGATATGCAATCCCATCCATCAACCCAATCCAATGATTCACACACATCCCAGTCACCATCACAACAAGGCAGGCAAAAACAAGCGAGTTTTCTGGTCCAAATTTCAAATAATGGGTTATCAGAGCTTCGAACCGAATGAAAGTCACGAGTCCCAGGAACAGTCTTGCATTCCCATGCATGTGAACAATCTATGTCTACCACCTCCCAAAAAAATCTCTCCACATGTCTCTTTCTTGTGGATTCTACTCGCATAGTTGATTCCTCTCCCATTATTGACGTGCACCACCTGACTATAGATTGAGCATTTCGAATAGTAGATATTGTAGATAATTTCAATTCCTCTCTTCATAGGGCTGTTTTGACACATGCTCTGGCTCCATCATGCTCTCCTTTACCATGCCCAGTCTCAAAATAGTTCCATATATGTGGAACTTTGTAGTTTGTATGCAATGAACACAACCATTGAAATAGGCATGCATTTTTTAACTGACCAGCACATCCATCAAACCAAATCTATTGTCGATCCATCTGTATGTTCCTACCCTTCAAATGATCATAGAACATGATGAAGCAATGACGTACATAGTGGAAGTCATGGAACCTATCATCACTTATGTAGAAGTGATATTCCTTTAGAATTTCTCTTTGCTCTTCACTGCTATTTGGGCCATGCCTATATGTGATATGCACCATCAAGGAAACCTGCTCAGAGTGATAATACTGACTTTGGATCTCATTTTGAGGTTGCAAAGTGTAGTTCTCGACAAAATCAACAATTGAAAGTATAGTACCACGAGGAAATGTATCTCTACATATTCTAAACTTCTCATCCTGCCATCATGCCAAGTGGACATGCCGAACATATTGATGTGTCTTTTCGATAAATCCCTTGACGAAGACACTAACTTGTACTTGTTGACACAAAATGATCTCAATATCAGGTTTTTTTGTAAGTAAGGAATGAAATGCAACTGTTCAAACATAAATTTATAGATAAATGCATGTACCTGAGATGTCACCAATTGTATTTTTTTGCTTTCTTTCCTTGGGAATATTTCATAGTTGATATATTTGAAACTTTTCATGTCTGTAACCATATTCCCAAATTCATTGTCTCCAGTCTCATGCATACATTGGCTCAATAATGCCATTCCAGCACAGTTGGAGCAAGTTCCATCCAAACAAGATTTTGCATAGTAAGTTTGCCCCTCAGGCCTATTGCACATGATATTATGAATGAATTCTCTTGATGAGGTCGGTGTTATTATCAAGGAGAAATCCTACACATGGTTAGTATGCAACACACGACGAATGTACAAAAATGTTTCATAGTAATATTCATATTCTAC
>LPNX011101308.1:244368-258146 GCA_001517045.1 Pseudotsuga menziesii
AAGAGTTGTATCAAAACCTTCTAAGGGCATTTATGTCTCCATTCATACATGTTTCGATATCATTATATGTGGTAGATCTAGTGTTTTTATCACTTTGTATAGGATATTGGTGCAAGTCTAATTTGTAAGAGGATTTGGTTGTTTTGGGATGATTATTTAAGAGGTGGAAAACTCTTTCATAGGCATACCACAACTTTCCTCTCCCGTCCAAGACACAACACCTACATCAAAACTCATTTGGGTGAGTTCTTTTATTTCCAACACATAATTTTTTCTATTTTTTTCGTATTTATCTTGTGTCATCACTCCTTAACTCAAAAAACACACTGTTAGTGTTTTGTCCATATCTCTTTCGTTTCTCAACCATTTAAAAAAAAAATTGTATGGTGCACTAAATAACACCAACCTCTACATGCTATAAAAAACCCATTTCCAAATAATTGCATTAAGGCATTCAAACACTGCACCCACAATTGACGTACCGTTTTCGAGGTTTGATCTCTTAGATAATAAAAAACAAATTTAAAAATATTATTTTAATTATTGGAAAAATAGTCATGCACTAGTCCTATATGTTCTCTATATGTATACCGGTTTTCATGAGTTTATTCCATCATTTAGACACTTACACGTTGCACCCACAAAAACATATACCTTATAATTTGTCCCAAAAATAAAGAGTGCCCGTTAAAAAATATCTAACTTTAGATAGTTAACAACATTTTCAATAGAAAAAAATTATATATTTGGAAAGGTCATTCAATTTCCTACATTTCTTGTTTTTCACTGATCGCAAGATTCATTATGTAAGTGTCTCAAAATATCCATGCAAGTTGATGGATGTCTGTTTTTTCAGTTTTGTATTGCATCTAACATGCTAAAAGAGACCCTCAACTTCTTGCACACACGCATATATAATAATCTAATTCAATGCATTACAAGGGTCAAAACTGAGGTATTACCCTTTTAGTTTGACTACAACCTTGTAGGCTTGTTGTCTTGGCCTAAGAAAACTCAAAATGTTTAGTCTCTCATAACTTAGATGATTTAACCTCAAGGCTAGTGCCAACACAACTAGGGAAAGAGTTGTATCAAAACCTTCTAAGGGCATTTATGTCTCCATTCATACATGTTTCAATATCATTATATGTGGTAAATCTAATGTTTTTATCACTTTGTATAGGAGATTGGTGCAAGTCTAATTTGTAAGAGGATTTGATTGTTTTGGGATGATTCTTTAAGAGGTGGAACACTCTTTCATAGGCCTGCCACAACTTTCCTCTCCCATCCAAGACGTAACACCTACATCAAAACTCATTTAGGTGAGTTATTTTATTTCCAACACATAGTTTCATTAGTTCAAAAAGTAAATTTTAAAGTAACCTTATATTAGCTTGATTTTCCTATGTTAATTTGTTTTAATTACTTGTTGTGAACCCTAATTGAAGTACCTTAGTTAACCTAGATTTATAGATAATTAAGTGAGAATAAAATCCTAATTAATCTAAATGTATTTCTCCGTTTTATTATCTTTCTTCCTCCCTCTTTGGTGTTTACTTTAAAGTGGTTCCCCGTTAACATGGGTTCCCCATCTATACTTAGACACTACAATACTATAGGGGTTAATAAATAGGTGTGCCTTAAAATGGTAAAGGATATAACACTAACACAACCCCTTAACTTGTGGTTGGTGAACACTTATAGGACCACAAGTTAAGTGCCATGAAGTGCATGTTGTCTATGCCTCAACTACTAGTTATCACATGTAAATTGAGCTACCAGTTATGACAGTACACGTGTCTCATCTTCTTGTAATCTTGGAAGATGATCCTTCCTCGTCCACCCCAAAGTCTAAAATATAAACACATATCAATATAAATATATTACAATTAAATGTAAGACACTATAGAAAAAAAATAGGCATTATCAACATTGATCATTAAAGGGCTTGATTTTCATTACAATATTAAGAGTTGTGTCCTTAGGTCATCTTTACATCTTCCATAAATTTTCATTTGAATGCTATGCATAATTAAACACAATGTATATCTAAATTTTAGTAACATGAATCCAAGAGAATACATTGAAGCCTTTAAAAAAGTTTTTATTTATAATCATTTTTATAAGAATTTGGTTTTATATTAACAATTTCTTTTTAAAATGAATTTTTCAAAATTATACAAATTTAGAATGATAATTTAGAATGTTATTCTTTAATATATGCTTGAAAAAAATCCCAATAATATCTATTTTTAAAATGAATTTTTAATTTTTTCAAAATGTGGTTCATCATTTATTAGAGGGTTATTCCACCAAAAATACACATTTATTAGAAAGGGGCTCACAAGAGCATCATGTCACTTACAAGAATTAAACCTGTGTGGGGAGGGTAACAACCAACATATATCCATCTTAAAAGGGGATCTACCAAGCACTAAGAGGGATCAAATCTCTAGAGGTGCAAACCCGATTTTAGAGTGTAAAGATTGAGGAAGTATTTTCATTTATCTAATTTGTGTAGTTTTATATATATACTCTTGTAAATTATTAAATATAATTTGAGCCAACATGTTAGTTTTATAATATTTATTATTTTATTATTTTTTAAGTTCTATGATGAAGGAATTACACATCTCCCCTTAGTGAATCATTCCTACCATCCATCCAAGCTACATCCAATGGACAAGATGGATTTTTATAATTATTATTTTATCATGTCTTGGCATTGTAAAAAAATATTTAAAATCATATTAATTATTGATAAATTAAGATCAAATATGTTAATGGCATGATTCATTTCTAAAATTAAACAATTTTAAATATTATTATTTTAGTAAATATCATTATTTTAGTATATAATTAAACTTAATCTATTATAAAATTTATTATTTTAAATATTATATTAAAAATAAAAAATAAATTATGATAAAAAAATTGTTATAAGCAATTATTCATTTCTCAAATTATACAAATTTAAAACATTATCATTTTAGTATAATAACTCCTCTCTAAATACAATTATTATGTATTTATTATATAGAAACCTCTCTTATCAATTAACACATGGGAACCTGTCTTATCAATTAAGACAAGTAAATGTCATATTCAAAAATGGAAGGTAAATTTTGATAAATTGTAAATTGGACAATGATCCATTTGTCAAATTATACCAATTTTAAACATTATCATTTAGTATATGTTTGAACTCGATGTAAGGTCAAAAATAACTCCTCTAAATACAATTATTATTTAGGAACCTGTCTTATCAATTAAGAATTTTTTTTTTTTTACTTTAAAGAGCATGTTAGACAATAACAACACATTATGAAAAAAATTAAATATAAAACTCAATTTTACAATAACAAATATGTCACTTACCATTCAAGCAAAAGTTTTATAAAAATTATAATGCCATTGTGCATTGAATGGTCGTGCAAGTATAAAGTTTTCATTATGAAAAAAATTAAATATAAAACTCAATTTTACAATAACAAATATGTCACTTACCATTCAAACAAAAGTTTTATAAAAATTATAATGACATTGTGCATTGAATGGTCGTGCAAGTATAAAGTTTTCATTAAATTATATATGGTTCCAAATTTTCTACAACTATGACATAGTAGTGCAATCCACCTTTATAAAATTAAAATTAAAATCAACTAAAACCAGTCTTCAACAATAATAAAAATAAATGTTTTTAAAATCAAATGATTAACAATAAAAAATATGTTTTTAAAATCAAATGATTAATAATAAAAAAATATGTTTTTAAAATTAATAATCATTGGTACATTTATATAGTTTGTGGTTGGATTACCTCTATACATAGTTTATGGTTGGATTACCTCCATAAAAATCAAATGGTTAAGATATAGTTATGAAATTGATTTGGCTCATCCGTAATCTCTGCTTGTTTGAGAATAAGAAACCATCCCTCTCTGCTGTGATTACCAGAATTGAAGGCCTGAAAAATACTCACCCTGTGCCTCTGAAAATTCACAAAATCCGCTATTTAGGCCCTGAACCTGTTAAATGTTTTCCATGTGGATTTTTTGACGGGGCTGCTGAAAATAATATTGGAGGTTTAGGTGGTGTGATCTATATCAATGATTCTCATCATTTTAGCTTCTCTTTGGGATGTGGTAGAAGTTCAAATACGAGAGCAGAATTATTGGCTTGCTGGGCTCTTCTTAGAGTTGGTTTTTTGATGGGTATCCATTTTCAGCTGATATATGGGGATTCTAAGGTTATTATCTCATGGCTTAACAATTCTTCTGCACTTGATGTTCATTCTCTGATGCACTGGTGTTGCGACATAAGATATATGCTTCAATTGGCCCCGCCGATGATCTTTAAACATACTTATCGTGAGCACAACATGCTGGTAGATGCATTATCCAAACTTGGCTTGAATTTGGATATGGGTGTTATTTCTTTTACAGAATCTTTGGATGGTTTGATAGTGAATCAAGGCAATCTATCTCTATTTTAGAGTTGCTGATGATTTTTTGTTTCAGCTGATTATAGCTGATGATTGATTTCTCATTCAGTTCTATGTGGAGTTCTTCTTGTCAGCATACCTTGCTCTGATATGTATGGTTAAAGTTCATCTCCGATGATTCTCAATTATATCTGACCTGTTATCACAGGGATGATGAGAAAAGTCTGTGATGATCAGACTTTAACATTTGTTATTTGCTGCTAGTTTTTGTCATTTATGTCTGTTGCTGATGGATCTGTTGATCAGACAGTTATTATGCTGATATGTAAAAGATGTCTTTTGATTCATATGAATAACAAAGACTGGTATTTTTTCCTCTGAAAAAAAGAAATTGAAGACAATTTGGAATTATCTTTTTATTCCTAATATTTTTTTAGTTAAAAGGATTTAACTGTAACTACACTTTATCACGTGCATTCTTCATATTATTCATTTATTAACTATCAATTCTTTTTTATATTCTTTTTCTTTTTATATCACATTCTTCTAGTTATTGCCATAAACTGTTAGTTATTCATTCATCGGTGACGAGTTATTCATACATTGTTACCACTTATCCATTCATCAGCTAGCTACCAATTAACAGACCACATTAAACTTTCCACAATTTTACATCAAGTTAGTCAGTTAAAAACTAATTTGATGCAACCGCTCTACATAGAAAAGAAAAAGCGGCGTATGTTGATGAGCGTTCGTTCCTTCCTTTGTAACATCCCATCTACAGATTTCCTTCATTTTATTCTTGGTCACAATGACAAAACGTTACTGAATGCGTGCACTATGTGGGACCATGATAATGGCTAACAGCTCGAGTTTCAATATGGACAAAAACAGAGCAAACTAAAAGCAAAAGAGATTGGAAAGCCATTAATTATGGCAACGAAATAATAAGATATTGAATAAGCTGACGGTGGAGTCATTGGTGGGTATAGTAATCGAAAGTCGATGCTGATTAGTCCTGATATTGACGGCATATGTATGATGAGAACTAAAAGTTAATAATGGAGGGGAGGCTCCATGTCATTATATACTTATTATTCTTATATTATATATATAAACACCATGAATTCCATGACATGGGCACCCCTTGGAAAAATAGAAAAGAAACCACTTAACTGGATGCTTTAGATTGAGAGATTATTGAAAGATGATGTGATCTTTATATTGAGATGATTATTGAAATGGAATATGGGACTTAGTGGTGGTGGAATAGTGTGTGAGTGAGTCATGATTGAATTGGACTGGTGGCTTCTTTGTGGACAGTCCACCACAAGAGTCTATCTGCTCAAAGAACGTTACATATATGCTCCCGGATCACACTGTAAATTTAGAGGATTGATTCCATTGGAGTACTGAATATGGTGGGATGTTTATGTCCTCTGCTCTGCTCTGCTCTGCTGCTGGGGGGCGTTGTGAAAGCGGAGAATGAATCGCGCATAATTAGGTCAGCATTTCTGTTTATTTTCATTTGTTGTTCTTCTTGTTTGTGCAGCTTTCCATGCGAATTCTTTTCCTGCTTTCAATCTGAAAATAACAATATAATGGAACGTACTGTATGGTGCTTTTTGGTTTGAAGTAAAAACGAAATATCCGCGCACGCATTCTTTCAATCGTTACATCAGCGCTGAGCCGGTTTTCACGTCATTCTTTTTATTCGGTAGCCGGCAATGCATTTAGGTTTTTTTTTTCTTTACTAGACATTTTATTTAAGACATTGCTCAGTATTTGATGTATGGATAACTCGTAATTGGTAGTTTATGTATGATAATTTTTTTCAGTATTATTAGTTGTTGGAACTTAATGTATGGTGTTTTTTGTGTGTAGTAAAAATAAAATATCTTTGCTTTCATGTCATTCTCTTAATAAATATGTATTTAGGTTTTTTTTTCTTTGTAACATTGTTTCTTAGCTCGTGCATGGATAGCTCATGCATAATAACTGGCAGCTCATAAATGGATAATAGGTAGTGACAGATTCAATTAAAAAAGGTGGATAATAGGTAGTGATAGATTCAATTAAAAAAGGTAACAAGTAGGTGAGTTAAAGACAACACATGATTATAACTAAGCATGGAGAACTAGTAATAGATAACTTGTTGGTAACACTTTGTACTTGTGACCTATGGGTAGCTATGCTAGTTTAATTCAATCAGATTTTAAGTGATGGTAATTTATGATATAATAGCATAGTCATTTAATTTGAATATGTTACAAGTTAAGATCATATTTGTTACTTGTTCTTCATGCTTAGTTGTAATTACTTTTTATCTATATTCCAACTACATAGTATCAATAATCTTCTTCTAATTATATTTTCAAAATTAATTATTTAAGAATTTGTATTTTATATCAAATGAAAATAAAAATATTTAAATTAAATATTAACCCATGTTATAGTGATAAATAGTTTTCACTTAAAATAAGTATTTGATTTTATTGTATGTGATTGATTTAATGTTATAGTGATAAATAGTTTTCACTCAAGTTTGAAGTAAAATTAATAAACAATTGATTTTATTATAATTGATTGATTTTATTTTTAACATTAGTAATTAGGTAACTAGTCATAACCATATTTTCAACGAGAAAAAGACTTACTTCTATTCATGAAGTGATATTAAGAAGTGCTTGATTTTCTTATGTGATTGATTAAATATGTTCACATTAATTAGGTAATAAGTCATAACTATACTTTCAATAAGAAGAAATGTTTCTATTATTGAGATAGGTTATATTGTTTTCAATCTTAAGATTCAAAGCAATATACATATACTTTACTTATATCCCAAACATATCATTTAAATTACTAATATTAAAATAAAATTAATCAAAAAAATTATAATTAATAGTATTATTAACTTCCAAAAAAATTTGTTTTCAATTTTAAGAAACATGATATGAGGTTAATTGGTTTCCTCTAAGATGGCGCTTTATAATAATATAAATAGAGATAAGCTTCTCTAAATCTTCATAGTTTTGATTATTTAAAAAGTTTTGAAGTTATGTAGTGTTACAAATATTTTGCAATTGAGATTTAATATAGGTATAGTCAAAACATTTTAATAAAAGTGTTTTTCATCTTCCACCACCTTTAATTTTTTCATGAGTGACATTTTAGGATTTGTCCAACACCTAGTTTCATAGGTGCTTCATTATGGAGCTAGTGAGAGTTTTATTTTATTTTATTTTAAGAATGTTGATTTTCTTCTTTAAGCTAACTATAACATAAATATATTTTTGATCTTGTATTCAAGTTAATGATCCCTTTTTAGCACCTTAATTTTCTAATATTCTTATATTTCCTCATTCCACCAGAATTTCTATTTAAATTAGTCATGTTCATATTTTAGTGGTATCAACATTCTCTTCTATTCTCCAATGGTTTAGCCAAGGATTAGCATCTTTATACCATCCTTACTTGAGTAGCAAGTGATTTTGAACAAGATTTTAAAGCAATCCTATGAATTCTCTTGTTTTCATGTTAATCATGTTGTGCTTGTACATTAAGTAACCAATCATAGTCATAGTCTCAATGGGTGAAAAACAACTTCTACGATGAGGATTAGATAGGGTGTATTGTTTTGAAATTAATATGATAAATTATCAAAATAGTTTTGGATTTGTTTGATTTTCCTCCAAGACTCTATGGTAGATAAAGCAACTAAAATTCCTATCCCATGGCACAATATAGATCTTCATACCTCTCCCTCTCCCTTTGGAGCAACTCAAGTTCCGTTGGTCGAGCAACTTTGTTCCTCTCGTGGGGCACAATAAAGCAACTTTTTTCCTCTCTCTAGGCAAATATAAAGAGTCTCCAAATATGTTTCAAACACAAACATAATATCCATATAAGATATACATAATCTCAGAGATGAATTTTTTTTCGCAAAACTAAAAATAAGTTGAGTTATATTTGATCCCAAGTCCAAAATAGGCTTTCAACCTCCATTAATCATTTTCGCAATACTATAATTTCAGTTAATCTTGTAATGAAGGTCAATGCCAAGATATTTGTATGAATTTATTTCTTGTAAGTTGTTATCGTCATACACAAAATCAGTGTAAGTTTTTTTTTAGATTTTAGTACCATAACCTTTGTCTTACTACAGTTCATTAAGATACTAGTGCTACAAAAATCTTGTAATGACCTTAATCTTGTAATGAAGGTCAATGCCAAGATATTTGTATGAATTTATTTCTTGTAAGTTGTTATCGTCATACACAAAATCAGTGTAAGTTTTTTTTTTCGATTTTAATACCATAACCTTTGTCTTACTACAGTTCATTAAGATACTAGTGCTACAACACAAATATTCAAGAATTATTAGTTGCTTCTAGAGATAAGAGATGCCCCTCACCCTAAGAACATTATTGTCATTGTAAAGAAGAAGGATCTAGTGACTTTTCTAACTAAAGTGTTGCAAACATTTATCTCTTATTATATATTCCAAAAATTATTTCTAAATTAATATCAAATTATTTCTTAAATTCAATAAAACAACATCATTTTAAAACCAAAAAACCTTTTTTATTTTTCCATAACTTTTTAACTATATATTAATTATTTTTTCATAATATTTATATATTGATTTTTCCATAACTTTTTATTTATATATATATTAATTATTTTTTCATTATATTTATATATTTATTATTTTTCATAATATTTATATATAATTTAACTTTCAGAATACAAATCATAATGATCTTCCACGAATTATTTTTGTTCGCACGTTTAAGTATACAAATCATAATGATGTTACACGAATTATGTTTCTCCCCACGTTTAAATATATACAGGAATGAAGAGGTTTTAAGTCTATAATTTAAGAAATCATCTTATTATAATATGCTTATAAATACAAACAATAAAAACATAGCCTTTTAAGTTTTAAGATTTCTTAA
This sequence comes from Pseudotsuga menziesii, assembly GCA_001517045.1. Classification (NCBI taxonomy): domain Eukaryota; kingdom Viridiplantae; phylum Streptophyta; class Pinopsida; order Pinales; family Pinaceae; genus Pseudotsuga; species Pseudotsuga menziesii. Next base: position 253,777 of record LPNX011101308.1, read on the forward strand.
CTTTAATTTTTATAATCATTTAAATTTCAATAACTTCAAAGATTTCTTAACTTTAATTTTTATAATCATTTAAATTTCAATAACTTCAAAACCTTATGGCAATGTCAAAACAAATAATATAACACAAATAACCCTACTCATACTTATGTCTTTTCACTTACCAGCCCATAAGAATATATAAAACTAAAATTTAGAATTAAACTTAAAATTTCCACTTAATTCCTTACCTTTAACTTTTATAATCATTTAAATTTCAATAACTTCAAAACCTTATGGCAATGTCAAAACAAATAATATAACACAAATAACAATACTCATACTTATGTCTTTTCACTTACCATCCCATAAGAATATATAAAACTAAAATTTAGAATAAACATTATAGCTTTATTATTATATTATTATTAATTAAACTATATATATCACAATAATATAAGTAAATTAGCTATAAATTCAAACCATGTCACTTTGATTTAATAAGTTTAAATTAATTATAATTAAATATACTGAAATCACTATTTTTGACATCATACCTAATATCATTCCATTGAAATACCTAAATTGTCATATTTATCTTCTCTTAACAAATTTGGAATACACAAAAATTGAACTTAAAATGTGGATACTACACAAAAACTATTTGACTTTGGAATTTAACCATCCGATTGGACTATTTTATCGTATCATATTTGTGAAGCTTGATTTGCTTCTACGTTCAATTATTGAAACAAAGTTGTATAATGTTAGTTAACATATAACTTGAAAACCATATGATGAACACAAACAAGAAACTTATCAATTCCATGCTTACATAGTAAGTTATATTTTACAATTTTAAGAGATTTGGGAGGAACATGAGCAACAAATATATTAATTGCATACTTACTTATATATAGTAAGTATATATTTTGTTTCAATGGGGACATTGTACTGGTTAGTCCAGATTTATAAAATCTTTGTAATAGAGTAGACCCATGTTCAATTCTTACTGGGCCTTGAGATAAAAATAAGTTCAAGGACCAGACTTTCTCTGTGAAAAAAAAAATATGTTTTGTCAATAGTTTAGATAATTTGTATGGTGTTATTTTAAAATATAAATAAAAGTTCCCTGAATACAGGTGAGAGTCTAAAAGCCTTGGTGTAAGTGATGGGAGAGTGTCATCATGTGGAGGTGGCCTAGCATGATGGTTTACAGAGTGGATCCATGTGATAGCTTAAAGGATTTAATGAAGAAGGGTGGAAGGATTATAGATGGGACATTGGTAGTCTGTTTGGGCATGCGAAAATATAGGTGCAGACGTGAGTTTCAGTTAAGTTCATGGGGAATGTCTTTAGTTCAGAATGGTGGCCTATCCATGCGTTCGAACCTCGATTTTGGATCAGGGCATCTTGCTAGAATTATCATGGAAAATTATGGTGTGATAGGATTTAGATAGACAGAGGGGCAGACCCATCCGTGGGTTTGCTTGATGATGGGGAGGCCACTACTCAATGGATAGTGGGAAGTTGTGGGCATAGGCAACTTGAGAGAGCGAAGGTGTTGGCATATTGGGGCCATGGAGACACGTGGTCGAAGAGCTCGTCGAGAGGTTAATGGGAAGGAAGAAGTGAGGCCAAGGAAGGAAACCAGGGAGCAAATGAAGGCAGCCCAAGATACCCATTTTTTCAAATTTATGGTGCCAAAGGAAATTTAGGGGGAAATAGATGGGGTGGAGTAGGGCCTCTAGGTGGACTTGGAGAATGTAAGTTGGAGGAAGAATGCGAAGTCGAGGTTGATTGGATTCAGGATCCAGGGACAACTCGAGCTCACATGGTGCTATATGAGAAGTTTGTGGTGATATTTTGGCTTATGAAGGGCCTATTGGCGTAGGTTGTGATGGCCAGTGAGGAGAAGATAAAGCGCAATGAAGAGCCCATAGGTTCAAGAAAGAATACAATTAAGATTCCAGACCGATGCATAAGAAAATTGATATCATTGCTTAGGCATTGGGAATTTGGTTCATCCCTAGGCTGTTGAGCGAGGGGAGCAAGTTGTCTACATCAGCAATGGTAGGGATGACATGCAACGCGAGAGGCAACTAGGTCTCTTGATGCTTCAGTTTATTTGCAATCTTTTTGGGTTTAATGTGTCTCTATATGGGTGAAGTCATTATTCTAAAGTGTCAGGAGTCGGTTAAAAAGTGTAGGATTCGAACTTTGATTAGTTGGTTAGTAGCAATGTTTTGTTTAATGCAATTCAATGGTGATCTGATAGGTTGGAACCTCGTTTTCTCCTACAGGGGAGGGATGTGTTATGATTTGGCTTAAAAGATTCATGTGCTCGGTAGATTGAATTCATGAGGGAATGGCAATCATTAGTTTTTGATATGGTGTTCCAGACATGTAAATTTTCAGTAGTAATTTATGCGGTTAAGAGTTGTTTATGCTAGCAAAAGATCGGGATCAAATCCTCGGGTGGCTATGCAGGGGCCTCACTCGATGTCCTCACCGGGTTAGGCTCCGTAATCAATCAGGATCGACGGTTTACCTCGAGTACCGTCCTAAAGAATGGAGAAGTGCTTGAAGATTTCTCGAGCGATGTTCCATCTTTATATATATATATAAATTAAATATTGAATATAATTATAAATAAACTAAAATCTCAAGTGCCTCTCCTTTTTTATATTGCCTTGTTATGCAATATATTATTATAATTCCAAAATGAAATGATCTTAGCTAATAGGTCATGTCCACGAGTGAAAACAAAACCGAAATGGAGAGAATTCGTTCTCATTCCTTTAATGATAAGGACCCATCGTTCTCCTTAATAAGTTCGTGAAAGTTTGTTCTCCGCCATTAAATAAATCATTAATTCTAGACAAAGGATATAATCATCTTGTTAGTCCCTGCCTTTCAGGATAGCAGGGACTATATGATTCAGGTTGCCGTCATTTTCATTAATCTTCACATAAATTTATGCACTTTTTTCCCTAAGTTTTTATTGAAAACTACTAAAAACATGTTTTTCATTTCTTTGTATTGAATACACCGTTGTGTCCACGAATCACACTTCCTTGTATTTAGTACACCGTTTTGTCCACAAATCACAAACTTCTACCTCTTATTTGGCCTTTTATCAAGGCAAAGGAGAAATCCAAGGACAATTTAGTACCATCTTTCATTTAAAAGATTGGATTAAAATTCCAAAACATCTAAAACATATGGAAAGGCCCAAGTAATGTTAGAGTTGGTTAACATTACTTCTCAAGCAGTTAATGTTTGGATATCGATACTACTACTTTTTACTTCAAGTTCTTCAATTTATTCTGGATTTTGGCATGTTGGCCACCTGTATAAATTTCTATCACTGCACCGCCATACCTCATACTAATAGACTGTTGAATGCGGTGTCCAGCTTCTAGCTGCTACGTTGAAGCCTTCAAGCTGCTGAGTTGAAAGAGAACACAGTCTGAGCATCTAGAATTTGTTGAATGCGGTGTCTGGTTGAACACAATCTAAGCATATAGACTCTGTTGAGCTTCGAGCTGCTACATTAAAGCCTTCAAACTATTGTGTTGAGCGAAAACACAGTCAAAGATTCCTCTCAGTCTAAGAATCCTTAGGAATCTTAGATGATTGATTAACAGGTAAGCCTCTATCAATTCGAACCAATACAGTATTTTGCATTAAGAAAATTTTCAAATTGCAACGGAGAATTTAAACTTTGAAGGACTCTAATCGGTTCTGCAAAAAAAAATCACATAAATGAGATACCTATCAGAGAATGAGCTCCGTGAACCTCCTATTCCTGCATTCCTCTACAACCTTTGTCGCTGCCTCAAAAATCAAGTCTTAGACTTATTGGCATCACAGCACAAACCTGTATCGATTTAATAGTGATTATATTCTGTGTAAGTTGAAATTTACTAGACATTTCCAATTCATGAATACATGTTTTTTTTCACTCTGCTCATGATCCCTAGGTTTTCAAGGTTTGACAGTGCATAATGTAACAAAGAGCTAAGAATAGCTAACTTGAGAAAGAAGAAAATCATTCTTACCATGATTGGCTCTTGATATCAGTCTTGTTGTGCCGGAAACACAAGAATGGGTGGAATTGCCACTTAAATTCCACTAACGTGGGTGATAATATTAACTTCACGCCCATATTCTATGAACACAGAGAGATGAGCCTCTACTAAGTGAGGACTGGAAAGATTTAAATATGAACTTCAAATTATTTAGGGTATAGTGTCATGGCATATTTATTTAGGGTTTGTCCAGTTTCATTGCATATTGCAGTTGCAATAGCTTTGCATCTGTTATTATTACTATGATCAGTTTTAAGCTGTGATTAACCATTTCTGATTAATTTTCGACTTTGTGTTAAT
>LPNX011101308.1:258939-332446 GCA_001517045.1 Pseudotsuga menziesii
TATTCCACACCTCATCATTCTATTGCAATGCTGCATTATTATTCTACATTGCACCATTATATTTGATGATAGATAGCAAGGAATGCTATCCAAACTTGATTCGTTGTTCCGTGTTTAAGTTACATATTATAATATGTTTATTATTAAATTATAAAGAAACATATGTATATGTTCTCTAACAATGGTGTAAACACGCTAAGAAAAGCTGGGACTTACACAAGTTCAATGTTAAATTGGTTCCTATCTCCATATTTATTTTTTAGTTTACCAAGGAGGGATAAACCTTAAGATACTCGGAGCATGTAGAACATTGATGACAACTAGCTTAAATTTATCGAAATCCTAGTTAGTGCTCTGGACCTCTACTTTAAACCATTGACGGCCAAGAACTTGGATCTTTGAGGCATTTGTGTTGGAGCCATGGAATTTTTTTCCCTCCTCCACCATGAAATGGTCTTTTTTTCTTTCGCAAAGTTTCTTCCTCGTCCCCCCCAGGGTTCAATCCCCCTTTACACTAGTTGACAACCATCAGGGTTGATAGCTCATGGGACAACCACGTGGACAATCAATTTCTCTGCTTGATTTAGGCTCTTCTGAAAGTTAATGTTGTAATACCTCTGGAGCTCAGCACGTTGTGAGACCAAAGCTATATTCTCTATTAAATCCTCCAAAAAAATTTCAAAATCATCACTCTAGAAAATCAAGAAACACAATTAATTCTGATATCTCTCCATTTAATTACTTCTTCTTTATGACAATACAAGAAACTAAAATTGTACAACACTATCATCTCTACTGGCCCAGGAATTTACAGTAATACGACTATGACAGATGCTCACCTACTGCCTTAAGAAATAGGTAAAAGAGTTAATAAGCCAAGCCAGGTTAGTGGAGGTTAAGTGTTATCCAAATGCAATGTTTCAGAAGAAATTCTTTAGTTGAAACATCTAAACATTAAATATTTTATTTTAACCTATTAACAGAGATTGCATCAAACAATTCAAACAGTAAGAGCAAAATCTAATTGTATCTTTGACATGAAAGTTTCAAAAATAATGTAGACAATCACAGTACACTACATTACATTTCTACATATTCGGTTTCCATGAAATTTAAAAAAAGGCTCATGGATACTAAATCAGGTAAAATAAATTGATGTGAAATTGGTTCAAAATGCAGACAAATGCAACTTTACGGAAGAATATCTAAAGAATAAAAAAAATCATTTTAACCAATGAACACAAATATCATCAAGTATTTCAAATTTTGTAAGGAAAAGGGATTCAATATGAAATCCTCTAAATATATAACAAAATCCACTGCATAAAATTCAAAAAATGGCCCGCTCACAATGCAGATATTGTTTTGCTTCAATCGGCCTAAACTAGGTCGCTACTATCAGCCAACATGACCAACAGGTTTTTCGTCTTCAGGCTGAAAATAGTGATGTAGTCGGTTCAGTCGAGCCCTGTCATTTCCCATCAGCTAACTAATTAGAGTGGTGAGATATATCCAGATATGTTCAATGATTAGTTTCATAGTGATTAAATAATATATTCATGAGAGAAACTCTATAGAATGGATAGCTAAATATAATCAACAAATTAAATGAATCGGGTAGAGGGAAGGAATTTCTCCATGGGTCGTCTGCCTTCCCTTGTTCATCATTAGCAGACCAAAAAATCTCTCGAAGTTCTATACAGCTGTCTAAGTCGCCTGCAACGAAATTATTGTGTTCAAATATCAGATCGTCTATCGCATTAATTGCATTAATTGCAGAATATGTTGTATTCAATCTATAAAAAAAAATCATTAATCTGAAAGTATACCAATACACTATAAAATACAAATAATCATTAAATCCATCTTTAAAAAAAGGAAAAACAACTGCAGTGAAGTCCTATGCCTTGCATACTGAGTTAATTCCCTAATCCCACGTAGTTGTAAAATGTGTTTATGCATACATCGATACACACTCGGACCTCGTTCGATTCATGACTTAGAAGTCAGTATATCTTCCCTTTATGGTTTACGGTCATGCAGTATATGTACAGTCCAATTTGAAATAAAATAACAGCTCAATAGAGGCCAAAATCAAGGATGCTAGGGCACTGAATTTCTATTGTAAGATGTCATTTACCTGAAATATTGAAGGAAAATAGATGGCCTACAGCTGTAGTGCATACTCATAGTTAATTCCAAATATTTATGCTGTCAGATGTTATTTCCGTGAAAAATCATAGCATATAAAACAGTAAGCCATGCAAAAAGTTGAAACTAGAGTCGAGACAGAACATAGCCAGATGTCATTCATTATTTGCCAATTGGAGATACATGCATATATTATTCATGTGACTAACATATGACATCTGAGTTTTAATACTAGCTTTAGTGGTAACTAGGAAGCCTGAGGGCACATAGCAAGGGTGGGTTTTGTAAAACATCTGACGCTAAATTCTCAAAATCATACTATGAATTTTCAAATAATCGCATCTGATAGGAATTTGCCAATTGGATATACATGCATATATTCTCTCCACGTGCTATGCATGCAATCAAATATGTTACAGCAACTGTTCTGCTTCAAGCCTGGAAGAGTTCTCGAAAATCCAAATTTAGCTTTCGATAATATTTAATATTTCTTGTTGTCACCATGAATGAGTTGCAGGTTTAGATCATGGTTCCGAGAAAGCAACCCAAGCGGAAAGAGAAACTTCAATAAACTTTGCTAGAAGGAGTACTCATGGAATCATAAGATCCCTAGATGGTCCCCAGTCTTCCAACATATTGATAGTCATCGCTCATCTGGTTATTGAGAATATGCTTTAAAGTATCAAGATGGTCTATTTTCGCACTTTAAAGTATCAAGATAGTCTATTTTCGTGCTATTGAATGACAATTCAATAACTCTTTGTAACTTCTCAGGTTCATTCATTTGTGACCGGATATGTTGTAACACACAACATGAAGTAGCCATAGCAATTGATAAAATTATTCAACTATAGCAAAGTTTTAACCATGATTTTTTCAATAGGTCAACAATACTACATGCATATTGAATTCAATTTTGAATGCATATCTTCTAAACCTTTGACCAATGTAACTACGTATCCTTCACAAGTAACTACATATTGTTTTAGGCATTCATTTACATGTAACTAAGTACCTTTCACAAGTAACTACAGATTGTTTTAGGCTTACAATACATTATACTTTTAACAAGCTTGTTCTTCCCATTAAGGTTCGAGAGACTTGTGAGGCTCAATCCTTCACATGTAACTACATATTCTTTTAGTCTTATAATACATTATACTTTTAACAAGCTTGTTCTTCCTATTAAGGTTCAAGATAGACTTGTGAGGCTCAAGGCAGGGACTTGCTGCCTTGCAACCCCACTTGTTAAAAAAGAAATTATTCAATCTTAAATTTACGTAGGACACAAACATTGTTTTTTAGTACTTAAGTTTTAAGGTCCTCATCTTTGGTTGAATAAGTGAAACCCTTACTAGAATTATAGGATGCTCCTTAACACCTTGCGACCAAGTTGGCTCGTAATTATTGTTCCTTTTACTCTTTTTCTTAGAGGGTTAATTCTAAGTCCTTAATGATATTCATAAACAAGGAGGCTTGAAGAGTAATTAAGTTATAAAACTATTGTGTTTTAAGATAAGGTAAATTAGAAGGAAATGATAATAATACTTTACCTACTTTGTATTATAAATTTTAGAAATTTATTATTCCAAAATGTTTCTATATTAATTTAATGATAAATTATATCATGAAAATTAGACTTTGATAGTATTTTTTTACATTTAAAATGTTGAAAAAAACTATATTAATCTACTCAATTAAAATTTATAATTTTTATGTCATTCACACCATTAATATATCAATTGAGATTTATAATTGTTATGTTAAATTCACATTATTAATATATCATCAATTTTATTATTATTATCATATAATGTGACCAAATAAATATTATTTTTTAAAATATTTTAGTATATCATATTTTTAAAATCTAATGTTTATGTGAATGGAGTTTTGATCAATATTTAATTTAAACATACTTGAAATAGAGTTGTTAGCCTATATAATGCTCGAGAATATAGAAATGGTAAAGGGTTCTCTCTTATAATTTTACATCGTACGAGTTAAATGTCTAACTTGTTCAACCTTGAGTTCAATGTCTAACTTGTTAAATTTTCACCTTGGTATATACAATGGGTGACGGGTCCACTTTTTCCAAGAGAAAAATAATTGTTTCTTGATATTCATTAGAATCAAAGGTAACTGTTACAGCACAAGTGATCCTTCTCTATAATGGACAGGTCAACTGATAAGAAGCAAACTCAGTCTCTCAAAGAGATACTTCCCCCCAACAACAATGATGAATCATGACTCAAACAGTAAGATACAATGAGGAGTCCATAACCCAAATTAAAACCACAGTCAACAAGACTTCCTAGGATATCAACCACAGCTCTATCCCGATTTCCAAGATGGTTACAAGAGAATACAAGTAAAACCAGATATGGCTTATCCAAGGAGGCACTCGTGGGGATGCCAATACCAAAACAAGAGGAGAACGATGTCTACCTCAGACATCCAAAAGGATGTAATAATCAAAATTTCGTCATACTCTTGAAAAACAACATCAAAGATGTGATAAAAGGAGTAGTCCAGCTCGAAGCTAGTAAAACTAAATCATTCAATTCCCCACACATTCACCATTAATTTATGGTGGTTAAAACGTTGGAGGTAGCAATTCATACATTCATATCAAATTGATAAGTGTGTTTAACATAATAAATAATAAAATTAAAAAATCAATAAATTGTGTAACAAGTGGTAAAGAAACAAGTTGGTGAATGAATAGGTTTGGATTTGATGATTGCTTTACTCTTTCTTATATATATATATATATATATATATATATATATATATGAGAGAAAAAAACATGAGAATAATGTGTTTAATGGGTAGGTGGAGTGGAGTGGAGACTTAAGTGAACTTAAGAAAGTGTTGAAAGTAGCCATTCATAGTTCGGTATTAACTTGATAAGAGTGTTCAGTGTGGAAATGAGATGTAATCAAATAGTAAAGAACATATTTAGGTTTTGGTGTGTTGTTGTCAATTAGTAAAAGTATATGTTATGAAAGGAATATATATCTTAGTGATAGAGAATCTTGATAAGTATGTGTCGATTATAGATTTGATTTTTATTTTTCAACTTTTCAACATAATATCAGTGTTAATTGCTAAAGTTAATTGGTTTAATTTTTATTTTACAACTTTTTAACATAGTATTAGTGTTAATTGCTAAAGTTAATGAGTGGAGTAGCTAGAAAGCTTGAGTTAAACATGGCTTAGAAAGGGCATTGAAAGTAATAATCCATGGTTCAACACTAAACTAAAAAAGGTGTTTAACATAAAACTAGAATACAACTTATTGTGCTCAAAACTTCTGGCTTTGAAAGTTAGTCTCACACTCTTTCCTTGTATGAACAAATAAATAATAAAAACACGTTGTCCTAACTAGTAAATAAAACATATTATCCAAGCCTCAATCTCAATCATAAACTTAAATGAAACATTTGTATTAAAAATACAAATATTTGCAAGATGAGAGACATATTATAACTTGGAAACTGATATAAATATATAGAACTTTGGCATTGGGATATAAATAAATCGTGTTTCTTTATCCTGGTAATGTCGATGATCCTTTAGAGTTGTGAAGTTTGGGTGGAAGCATATCCCAAGAAGCTTGGACATAATAGAGTAGATGCAAAAGTAGCTTATTACTTACAACTTTAAAAGTAAAAACACTACTCCCTACAACATTCTCCTCATTGGAGCTAGTATGTTTCCCATTGAATGTGAGGCATTGAAACACTATATTATATACCAACAAAAAGACATGCTTCCCATCGTTTCCCTACAATTGTGCTTAACCCATCTTAAGCTAAAAAGAGGTTGGAAAAATGACTTTGATAAATAGTTAAAATTTCAAGACATTAAACGTAATAGTAAAATCGAAAATAAGTGTCTAAATTTCTTTGGAGTGATGAACATATAAAATATTATAAAATTAAAACTATGTTATTAACAAGTCTTGTTTTACCTGATATTTGTCCTTCACATGTTGGACAACTAGTTCGGAGTCGCCATAAACAGAAATCTGTTGAATCCCAAGGTCCTTTGCAACCCTTAAACCAAGTATGAATTCCTCGTACTCTGTTGTGTTATTGGTAGTCACAAATTCCATTTTATACATCAAACTAATCACTTCTCCACTAAGGAAAATTAAAAAAAATCCATCTCCTGCTCCTTCCTTGGATGAGGATCCATCAAAGTACATCTGCCATAACTCATCTTTTTGCTCAACACTACGTTTGATTGGTGCTTCCTTTTCTACACGTAGCATGCCATTTGTATCCTCATCACTAAAATGTACCATACAAGACCCCAAATATTTCTCTACAACATAAATAGGATGGTTTATTGGGTTCTTATCATCTGTAACAATATAAGCATATTGTAATTCCCTATACAATCTTCTATTTTCTCCCCCCAAAAAATGAATAGTAGCATATGATAAATCCATCTACAACGTACCACCTACTTTCTTTTCCCAAGATCTTAAGAGTAACATACCAAACTTAAGATTGACGTCAGCAACCACCACATCCATAATAACACTCTTCATGGGTAACTGAGTCAAGTTTACCACAAGATCCTTAATCACTCCAAGGCACTTAACAACTATGGAATCAAATGCATATAAATCATGGTATGGTTTTGTGATACTCAAACCAAGGGCTCCATGACTGCTTTAGGAATCAAGTTATGAAAAGCTCTAGAATCTAATAGGCAGTTATGAATCATTTGATCATGGATAGTCAGAGTTATGTAAAAAGGTGGAGACGAATTTGAATATTTTTCAGGATTATTAGACAAAGTAGAACCAACAATGATTGTAGGGCGATCTTCTTGGAGATTCATAGTATCTGAAGGAATCTGACTAGCATGTGCACCTAACATTTTTAAAGCAGGATTCCTATAACAAGGATTCTTCATCAATTCAGTCAATGGCACTGGAATCTTGATCTTACATAGTTCATTCTCCAAATTAAAGGTTTGACATTTTTATTTATTTCTTTGATCTCTGCAGCCTTATCTTGGTCCCCATGATTTTGTTTACTTTCCTGTGTTTGATTAGGTAACTGCTTAGTAGGAGGAGATAACTTCTTTTTGGGAATATGTGAAACTTGTTTTGGACCAGATCTTAGGTTATAAGATTTCTTAGGTTCATATTGACATATACCAGCTGAAACTTCAGGGCTAAAATCAATTTCTTCTTGATAAATATTTGAATAAAAAAACTCAGAATTATGATAGTCATATTCAATTAAGAAACCCTCTAATAATAATTCACTAAAGTAATTTATATACTGATTCGAATCTTCATACTGCAAATCTTCACCTTCTTCAACTTCATCTGCTACATAATTTTTGAGTGGAGGAGGAACTCTCTGATCTTCATTTTCCCTTCTTTCCCTCTGAATGTCATTGTCTCTTCGTTCTCTAAGGATAAATCTAGGAACAAATGGGCACCTAAACTGATTAGGATTTCTTTCTCCTTCTTTGGTAGGCTTATTTGGATTTTTATCTAATTCCAACTTATTTAGTTTTGCAGTTAAAATTCTAACCAACTTAGTCATCTCATCAATTTTACTCTCTATTGTATGTGATGTAGAAGTCGATGGGGTAATTTCCATTTTACCCTTTCGGTCATACACTTGAGGATCTGAATGTTCTTTAAGCCTATTTTAAGCTAAAATGTTTTATTCCATCTCCAATGCAGCTCCCTGCATGTTCAATAAATTCACCGACCTTATTTCTCTTAGATGCAAGGAAAACTCATGATCAAAAGAATTGGCATAAGTTAGCTTAGCTGAAGTTTTAGAAGGATTAATTTCAGTTGGGATCCTACCATACATATTATTAAAATGTTTTAATAAGTCTGCTACAGTTTCATCTTTTTTTCCTTTCAAAGCTCCAAACTCTGTGATGTAATAAGTATGATCCTTCATGTCCCTCCACTGCCTCATAAACACATCCTGTAGTTCTTCTATAAGAGTTATTGAATTAGCTGGTAATTCTCGGAACCATCTCCTTACCTCCCCATATAAAGTCTAAACAAACATCCTCATCCACACATCTTTAGATTTGATATTATGATTGTCTACATAACTTAGAAATGCATCTTGATTTTCTTTAGCAGTAGTCTCACCCTGACCATTAAACCTAGGAAGGTATTTCTGATAATCTCCTCCAGGAAGAGAATTTAGGGTCTAGGGAAGAACTAAGGGAGCATATCTAGTAGCTACCATTCGATCCATCATGTCAAGAGGCTGTTGTTCTTCCATCTTGAAGCTACTTTGGTTTGATGAAGAAAAAGGCTGACTAACTTGGCTTGAACTTGGCTGAAAAAAGGGGTTATGAGGTTTAAACTGAAATAAGAGAGTTCTACCAGGAATCTAAGTTTTTATTTTTTGATAAGATAGTGGAGTAGTGAAAATATGAAGGGTCTCAACTGGTGTAGAAGGGACTAACCAAGAAAAATTTTGTTTTTTCTCTTCTGTTTTAAATTTTGGAAATGCAATGGAAGATGCCAACTCTAACTAATAGGGATTAAACAAAGAAGGAGAAGACTGAGATCTTCAAATTTGTCTAGATTTTTTCAAAATCTGTTCTGGATCCGAGGCACCCAAATGTAAAGGTGAATTAGGTTTTCCTCTTGTTCCCATATTTCCGGTAGCCACTGTGAACCACTGTTTGGTGAAAATGTAATCTGAAAGATCTTCTGATTTTGTTCACCTCTCAAAACTAGATCAATAATGATATCCCAGGGAAGATATATTTCACTTCTTTCCCCGACAATGGAACCAAATATGTTTGTGCTAGAAATTGTTCCTAGACTGCAAAAGGAACAAGCTAGTACAATCTCAAAACAAAAAGCAAAATGGAATTGGTTTTTTTTAATTTTTGGTTTGAAAGTTCATTCTCAAGAAGGTAAACAATCAGCAAACTAATACAGGAACTGAATCATGAAATAACATTGAATAACTAAGATATTACTGCATAATAAACCATAAACATTCGTAAGCACAATACTGGTTTTTTCCACAACCTATGAGCATTCACATGAATAAAAACATTAATCAAGAACTGAAATCATAAGTTGAGTAGTCAAACTGGTCATAAACAAAATCAATATAGAGGATAAAATGGCTTATATGTATATATAAATCAGTCTCAATCTTCAAAACTTACATGAGAGTCATAAGTATCATTCAGCATATACATCCAAAAGTCCTTCGCTCTATAGCCCTTCTTGAAACAAAAATCGAACCCTCCTCCACTAAACTTTCCTACTTTTATCATTTACAAATTGGAAAAGTTTCATAACTGTCTTTCAGGTATAAACTCGAGACAGTTACAACAAGTAGTTACATGTTAACTTCGAATGTTTAAAGACAATAAAATACTAACCACTATACGCATTATAACAAAATAAAATACTTGACAGCTGGACATTAAATAGAACTCATAATCGCTTGGATGCTTCTACTAGCATGGCAATTCCTTCCAATGCATGAGGCTGCTTCTTAGCTCATTCCTACTCTGTCTCCAGAATTTTATCTCTGTTTGATAACATTTCATTCTGCTTGCTTAAATTCTGAACTTGCTTAGTTAAATCTTCAGCTTGATTCTATATTCTCTCTTCCTCTTCAATGCTTCATTCGATACTGCTATCAATTCTTGGTAATGTGCATTAATATATTCCATGTCTTCTCTTAATCTCATGTTTGTCATTACCATCTTGTCATTAGTTTCATTAAGAAAAAAAATTTGTGAGTTATGTTCTTGCAGCGTTTCCCTAAGATTTTCAACTTCAGAATCCATATGCACCTCACTAGGCAATGTTCAATCCTGGTTTGACAACCATGGAATATTCATATTTTTAAAAATTAAATCTTCTTCCTGCCTATCCTTCATTGCTTCCTTTGCAAATGAAAGTCCTGAAGTCATACCCTGTTCTATAATAGGAGTAACCTGCTATTCTGAGACTTCATGGTTTTCTTGAACCAGTTCTGGTGATATCAAATTATCCTCTTGAATGTGATTCTGCTGTGGGCTCAAATTCTCTTCACTTTCATTATTTTCCTCACTTGAAGAATCTTGAATGGCTGTAATTTTATCATTTTGCAGTTTAGGGTTTAAAATTCTTTTCATATTTAATCTAAGTTTATTTGTAGCTCTAGTATTTGGCCTCCATTTCAATTCTTCCAAAGTTACATAAGAGATTTCTTCTCTACCTTTACATCTGGAACCTGCAAAATATTACCCTTTGAATCAATAGCAAAAGAAACATTAGTTGAGATTTCCTATACACATATAGAACTCTGCTTCTGTTCTATTGAACTAATGTCTTACTCATGATTCAAATTAGATGTCTTCTCCATTTTTTCATCCTCCAAAACGTGTTCTTGCTCATCATCCAATGATTTTCCTTGATCTTCATCATCATGATCTCTGAATCTTTGACATTAACTATTTTCCTAAAGGCTATATTGTACTAAATCTTCAATCACCTCTTTTTTAGATCTCTTATCAAAACCAAATTGTTTATTGGTCAAACTTTTCTTTACATGATCACCATGTTCATTGGTAAACCCTGACCATAATAAGAAGTGATCTCAGCTCCTATTTTTATTTTGCAGAACTGTACAAATTATCAATTTGATCAAACCATGATGAAAAACTCACTAGTTTGTATGATCAAAAAGTTCCTTGATTCTATTTGACATCTTTTGTAGACATTTTAAAAGAAAGAAAGGAAAATTTATCTTGGATTGCTGATTCAATGCTGTAAAAATCTAACATGATATTTAAATACTGATGTGAACCTCCCATCACATGTGATATAGATCTGTATAATACCAATTGCTTATTTCCATTCTGACTTAAAATTTTCTAATTGAACCCCTTTGCTCCAGTCTAGGGTTTTGTTTTCCTGGTAGTAAGAAAACATTAGGGTCAAAACTAAAAGGAATCTTTTTAACCAGGATTCTCCATCTATTGGGACACCAATGGATTCAGCTATTAAATCCTATGTGAGTTAAAACTTAAGAGTATTAAATGTTACAGTGCCATTGATGAAATTCTGGGAGAAATGATGTGAAACTTCAGGATTGAAACCAGTGATCTTCTCAAAAAAACTAAACCACCCTGCTGCTTTAAATAACACTGCACATTCTAGAAATTTAGTGGCCCAACTGGTGTCTATAGGCTCGAACCTGTTAATATTTCCACTCTTTCCCATATCTATACTGTAACTTGGCTTATTCACTTCTTTGGGAAACTTAAAGAATTTTCAAAGTACGTGTCTGCAATAGTGATATTCATAACCCCAAACTAGGAATCGTGGTAGTTTAAATCCATGATTTCCTCAATGATATTCACACAACTTTATACATTGTCATGATATATGGAACAAGGCTATGTACATGTGTCATGATATATTAAACAAGTGTCTGATAACCTCCCAGCATCCTCGACTACAATGGGCTATGCTATATGATCAATCAACCACTCTTTCCAATGATTCATGATTCCCGCATCGCTCTTATGTATAGATCCCGAATTTTGTGCTACGGGAAAACCTCATCATGAAATATTTAACAAAGATACTCAAACTAAGGGTTAGACCTTGGATATAAGCCTTGGAATAAATTTAAATCAGCATTTGTAGACTTTGAAAGATATATAATACTTAATAATCCATTCAAAAGAAAGCTTAAGAAAGAAAAGAAATAACTTAAAGAAAAAACTATAACCTATAAAAAAGGAATTTAAAATCATTAAAATTTAAAACAAGCTTAAATATGAAAAGTAAATAAGGACTAAAAAATTGAGAAAAAACACACAAAAATTAGGTACAATTTCAGTCCTAACATATTTAATTAAGAAAACTTTTTGGGGTGTTGAAGATGGAAAAGAGGTAAGTAATCATGCCTCTAGAACTGAGTTGAGAAGGACAAGTTGGTCTTCAATGTTAAGAGAACAGAAGGACTAATTTTCAAAACATTTTTCCATTTTTTGGATGAAGAGAGTCTAGGATCCATTCTTTGCGGATGTGGCAGTGAGGGGTGCTCCAAGGTACCTGGAGGGTAAGGAGCCTCAACAAAATTTGAGTATCCCAACAATGGCCATTTGAAGTCGGATTGGGGTGCTGAAGAATAAGATTTTATATTTTTCATGGTTCAACAAGAGCCTTGAAGCCATTAAAAAGGTGGAAAACATCTTTTTAAAGTTTATGTCTTCTCTCAAGAATGCTTTGGCTAGTATCATGATTTCTTCCACAAATTACAATGTGAGCCTTTGTTTTCATCGATGGTTGGTGGAAGTTATGTAATGTTACCAACCCAGCTGGCTGCTTTCGAGGACTTTCCAAGCCCTTCAACCATTAGGATGAATAGGAAGGGGGAGAGGGGTTCTCCTTTCCGAATACCATGAGAGGAGGGGAAGGTAGAGGATGGGGAGCCATTTACTAGAATTGTGAAAAATGTTGAGGAGGTTAAGCAAAGGATCCAATTGACCTATTGGATGTTAAAACCAAAGGCTAGAAGAGTTTGCCTCATGTAATCCCATGAAATTTTGTCAAAATATTTAGAGAGATCAAATTTGAGGAGCATACCATATTGGTGAGAGCTTTTGAGAGTATGGATGGATTTGTGTGCCACCAAAATGATGTCCATAATTTGTCATCCTTCAACATACCTCAATTTATCTTTGGAAATGATGTGAGGCAGTACAGCCTTTATCCTCTTAGAAAAGACCTTCATGATGGTTTTGTATATGATGTTGCATAGAGAAATTGGTTGAAATTTGCTGGGATGAATGGGGTTTTCTTCCTTTGGGATGAGCATGAGGAAGGTGGAATTGAGGGATGTGAATACTTTGGATCTTCTGTTGGATTCTTCCATTACATCCTAGACATCATACTGAATAATGTCCCAGTAGTTGTTAAAGAATTCAGCAGTGAAGCCTTCCAGTCCTAGGACTTTCTTGTTGGGCATATATTTAATGGTTGTAGTGACTTCCTCCAATGAGATAGGATGCATAATATGCTCCTTTTGTTCATGTGTAGACGAATGAGGAATGTGTTGAAGAATGGAGTTGGTACCCTTCTCATGGTTAATTCGCTCATCTTTAAGTATGCCATTGTAGTAAGAAACCAATTATGTAGCTAAGTCCTCCTGCTTCGTTAGAATTTTCCCACCTTCAACCTACAACATCATTATCTAATTATGATCTCTTATTTGGATCATGGAGTCATGCAAGAACTTCGAGTTTCTCTCCCCCTCCTTAAGCCACCTGATCCTTGATTTTTGCTTCTAGTGGATTTCTTCCTTATCAATTCTTTGGTTGATGTTTTGTTGTAGCTCTCACTCTTTTTGCAGCAAATTCTCTGTATATCCATGGGAAATGGATTCTTATTGGACCTCTATTAATTATTTTTCCAAATGCTTTATAGATTTGAAGATGTTAATGAATGATTCTTTGTACCAGGTTTTAAGATTGGTCTTCACCCAATCTAGTTTTTGTTGTATGTTGTACATTTTGGAGCCCATATTGGTCGGGGATTCTTCCCACCAGCTTGAGAAGGTTTCCATGAACTTTGGGTGGCTAAGACAAAAAAATTTCAAACTGGAACAAACAATTTTTTTCCATGGTAAACTCATCAAATTCAAGGCTAATCGACTAGTGGTTAGATCCAACTCTCGACAAGATCAGAGAATCAATGATGGCATCAGTTCTTACTAGGTTGGTGGAGAGCATGAATATGTTAAGTATCGAACCCACTTGGTGTCTTCATCCCTTCTTGTTATTCCAAGTGAAGGAGCCATTTTTTGGATGGGCATCAACTAGATCTAGGGAAGAATTGAGAGACCCAAAGGATCGATTGGCAGCATCCATACTTTCGATACATACCTTTTTTCCATAGGGTTTGATATCAGGTTGAAATCTGCCCCCATGATCTAGATTGATTCAAGTACAAGGTTATATTTAATATAGGAGAGAGAGGAAAGGAACTTATGTTTTAGTGCAAAGATAGGGGGTCGTAAACATTGGAAAGGAAGCCATTGAGGTTCGAGGATAGGTGATGAAGGGAGGCAGGGATAGAGTGTGGGGTGGAGAAGAAATTGGAAAGGAAAACTAAAGAGGGGTCCCAAAGTACATCCAATCCCCCTACCTCCCCGACATCATCTAGGACAATCAATTGACACACTTTCCAACACAAGTTTGAAAGGACTGACACTGCTTCTGATGAGCAATTAGTTTCTTGAATAAAAAAAAATTGGATTTTCTTGGATTATCTTATAACGGAGGGATGATTTTTTGGATTTCCCTCCTAACCCTCTTATGTTCCAAGATAAGATATTCATTCAGAAACTACTGAGAAGGGGAGATGGATGGTAACCAATCCAAGAGTGATTAATGATTACCTGAGGCCATTAGGGTTTTACCTAGTTCTGCTAGCCATTGTTGGTTAGATTTGTGTCCCCATTTTTTTCCTTTTTACCTGCTTGAACTAGCACTAGAATAGATTGAATGACAATATTTGGGTGTGTTTTTCCTTAAACTCTTGCAAGATATGCATAGCGATGATCGACAGCAAACAAGGCCATTTTCATGATGGGGATGTGTGTTGGAAGGATTTCTTCGAGGTTACCTTTTTTGTAAGTTTCTACAATTTTATGTAACTCTATGTTTGTGATGCTCGGGTCCTTCTCCCCATCTAAATTAATGGATTTCTCTGTTTCCTCCATGATCCACTCTTTTGTTGGATCGAGCTTTCTCCTCTTGTCCTGATCTAGTTCTCCATCTTCCTTGCTGTTCACAATATCCTAAGGTTCTTCTAGATCTATCTAGTTTTGGTTTGTATCCATTTACTCTAGAGTCACAATGGAATTAGGGTTTACTAAGTTTGATCCTATTGTATTAGCTTGTGGCTTGCTTCCTGTTATTCAAGAAAACACACCCTTATAACCTAGGGCCTCTGGGGTTACCAATTTACTAAACTAACTTGGATACAATCAACCATTTCATAATTTGAAATAGAAATGGGAAGAAAACTGGGCATACCTTATTTATGACGGTCAATCCTAGCTTTTATTATTCTCTTCAAGTTGCTTCCACAGCTTCCAGGGTATCTCGAATCACCTGCAAAGAATAAGATATTATTGCAATATCTTATATATTATATCAATGGTTAATGAAATAACATATTCATAACGAAACTATAAGACAAATCATAAATCACAATATACAAGAGTGCAAAGACACAATATTGGAAGAAGAAAATTCTTTTATTGATAAACAAGTGTGGTGATATTACAGCCCAACATTTGAGACAAGTGCTCCTTTGCAAACCAACGACACTGAGTTTTGCTGCTCCAAGATATCTGAAGGAAAACCACCAACATAAATTTTCTCTACTAGGTATGATTGATTATCCTCAACCCCTACCCTCTATTTATACATTAGGAAAGAGAGAGGTTTCGAAGGTTGAGGAATTTGGGATAGTTATGATTAAGGGCGCAACTATCCTTGACTAGTCGTGTTTATATTTTTTAACTCTGAATTAAGGAATAAACGAATATTGATACTAGAAATTTGCGTATGATACATGAATTTCTTTAAGGAAACTCATGGGTGCAAGCCCTAAAAATACATACGCGAGTTTCAATGCACATTGTTGGCCCCAGAAATGACCCCTTTTTGACCACCTTTACTTACCTCTCTTTGCCTCATCTTATTCCATTATGTACACCAAACAGACGTTTTCCTTCACTTGATCCCTCAATTCATACAGGTATGGTTAATTATGGTCTTACCTTATTAATGCTTATGATTGTTGTAATCAGGGCTCTATATCTTGAATTATGCTAACATATGGTGGTTTTATAAAGATAATTCAAGATGTAAAGGATACAGGTGTAGCAGGTTGAGCATACCAAGAGAGGGGTGGACATTCATTGCTGAGATAATCTCCATCTATTCCATCATTTCCCAAAGAACGTGGTCAAAGGCTATTATTCCATGCAAGCTGTACAAAGGTGGCTACAACAGGCTGCAACTGATTCAGATGCAACAGTGCGCCACTGCTCAAGGATAGTTGTAATCGACGGAGTATCTTCTAGATTGATCATGATTGGCATTGCTGGCTCGAGTAATAGCCTTCCTATATTTCATGTTTCTATCTTGCTACAGCTGTAACAGCTTATAGTAATTGGGGTAGCCTGAAGATCAGAGATCTTCATGGCTGCCCGATATCAGTGGGTAGAAGTTATGATTGTAATTGTATAAATATTGGGAACTATTCCAAGCCAGGGGTGGGAGATTAATTGATTTTATTTGTATAAGTTGTGATAGAGGTTGTGTGTTCATATCGCCATTTTAATACAAGGAGTTTGATTCTTCAAATCTCAGTGTTTTAACGTGTGCTAACTCTAGCATCTCTGTGCGAAGGTTGGGCCCGCCTTCCTACAGAGATTGCTGAGTTAATTAGGTATTTTATTTATTTTGTTGTGTGGTGTGAATCTTATTATGAATTCATTTATTTACAGTAGCTGCAATAGTCATCGATTTATTATGCATTCCTTTGAATGATCAGTAATTGCATTCCCTTTAAACTGCAATGGTGTGGTGTGACAGTCGACTGTGTAGATTAACTTCCTCTTATGCAACTATGTGATAGCTGTAACAGCCTTGTTCATCCCTAGTTCTTTCAATTGTTGTTTTCTTTAGATCTCTTTAGTTCATCCCTTTACAGTTATAATTGTGGAACTTAATTCCTGCACTTTGAATTCCTAGATTAAGTTGAATCAAGATAGTTGAGATGGATCTTGAGACGGCTAGGTAATTTAGGATTTAACTTTCTGCAAAAGTAAATCTAGATGTTTATTTTCTAGACCTCTCATTTCTAGATTAAGGGTTGTAAGTAGGTAATTGTGATTCTACATTTTCAAGAAGGTAAAATAGATTAAGTTGATCTTGGGATGAGTTGGGATGAACAAGAAAGTATGATAATTCATTTACAGTATTAGCTACTTAGTGTTTAACCATATATAGTGCACATTATCTTTGAAATAAAACACTTCCATGGGTTGACAATTTATATTGAACACTCTGTATGTTGGCTTTAATTAACTTGCATATAGGGTGCCCAACATTTTGGTGATGTTGCTGGGGAAAGATAATTATTAGACACCGTAGTAGTTGTATCCAATAATTATATCTATTCATTTTTCTTCAATTTTTAAGTTTGCATGTTTTGGGTTGCATGAATATGAGAAGGGTACAGCATGACATTCCTATAAATCCCAGAACCCCATAGAATACTAACATGGCAGGTGGTTGAGGCCATGGGTGAAATCCAGCATTGGGAAGAAGGACATTCATTGACGATCTGGTTGATAGGACCAATTCTTCTACTGGGGCTCGCCATCAGGAAACGCCTGTTAGAAGAAGCTCGGTTACCCCTGGAGTGGCAGCATCAATTTCCACAATGGAGAACAGATGAGAAGCTGCAACACCCTCGGGTATCCTTGCGGAGGAAGACAGAGTTAGTACTACGGGATCAGCTAACCAAGATTTGATATATCACATTAACAGGAAGGTTGTGACAAAAGAGGAGTGGACACAATTCCATCAAAAATTTTATGATCAGTGGAAGCATGAAGAGGATAAAGCAGAAGAAGACATGAGCAACAGACGCGATCCTGAAAATCACGAAGAAGCAATGGGTGAAAATTAGCATCATGAGGGTAACTCCCTTCCTAAAGGGACGGTTTCTACACTCCAGTTCCCAATTCAACAGCCAGAGGGGATAGCCCCCGTGAAAAATATATCGCCATCGGTGTTGCCTCGTTTTTATGAAAAAGCGATAGAGGATCTGGATGAGTTTGTTTTTGAATTTGACATCCTCTATCGCAGCTATGACTACACCACCAATGCACATAACCTGAAACTTTTTCCTACCACTCTGAAGGACAATGCGTTACGTTGGTTCATGAGCCTGGGTGGGAGAACTGTCACCACCTGGGACCGGATGAAACAGGTGTTCCTGGAGAAATATCAAGAGCATTGCAATACCAAAGATAAGAGAGAAGAACTATTTAAAATGGTACAAAGGGATGATGAAATTCTGGAAGATTTTGTTGAAAGACTTTTATACAATGTGCAGAGAGCTAGACAGACTAATATGGGGTTAGATGTGCTCAAAATAATCCTACTTCATGGGATTAGGGATGACTGTCTAGACATGTTGAACCTGTTAGGAAAGGGGGATATCTCAAATGAGTCCTTTGAAAATATCATTGAACTATGCAAAAGGTATTCCAAGGGATCTTCCAGAAACAACAAATGGGACAAACGGGACAAATTAGAACATGATGTCTTCGACAGAACACAAAAGTCATCTAATGGAGGAGCCGCCCAAGAAGAAATAGGCAATATCCTCGAAAATTTCAAGACAAAAATGATGAGCTCCATCTCCTCGAAAATACATGTCCTGAGGGAAAAGCAGAAACAAGCAGTAGAAGATCTCACACTTGGTATATTCTACCCTAAATGTAGGGAGAACCATCCTTTGAAGGAGTGCCCACTCGACAAGGTAGAAGTGTGTCAAATGTGTGAGCTGAACCATGACACAAAAGAATGCCCTTCACTACCTCAAGTGAAGGCAATTATGCAGGCATCAAGTCCAAATGTGGAACTAGCCTACTTTATTGCACAGAAAAATCCTTGGCAACCTCGAAATCAAGGTATGTCCCCGGACTTGTTTCCATTTTGGAATAACATGAATAATTGGAATAATATGCAGTACATGAATACACAATTCCCTTCATATTATTCTAACCATCAATGGTATCCCTCTCAACCTCCGATGCAAAATTTTAACTCCTTGAAGTCTTGGACACAACCACCAAACCAACAAAATTCTTAGTCTCCTGGATGGAGGAACTTCCATCCAGGTAACTAGTTTCCCCATAACCAACCTCCTCAATAGCTTCCACATCAAATGTTTCCTCATCAACCGTGCCCTCCTCACCAATATCCTCAGCCTTATCAGCAGTATCAGCAGTCGCAACTGCAACTCCAGAATAATGATGTCCCCAATATGCCTATATGACCACAGCTTCCTGCTCAACCTAACCCCAACCAAAATAATAAAGCAGTCCATCATTTTGAGACTGCCAACATGCTCGCTTACTCCATTAATCCAATTCCCTGCAACGACATCCGCTTACGATCATGGAGGGTAGTGGAGCCTTTGGTCATTGAGGATGTTCCATCCTCTGTGCTTGAAGAAAGGATGAACCAACAGTATTATCCAATACAGCGACCCCCATTATTGAGGATGCTGAAAATCCTACCAATATGCCGACTGAAACAAAAGAAGACACATTTATCGACACACGGCCTACACAATTGATTAGGGAACCACCATGCCCTGGAAGATTAATACTACCGAAGGCAGTGGGACAACCTCAATTTAACCTCTTAGGAGAGTTAAAAAAATATCTATGTTGAAATTCCACTCCTTCAGGCCCTTCACCATGAACCTATCTATGCCAGAACCGTTCGGGATCTCTTTACAAGGAAACCAGGAAGAAAACCTAGGGATCCTCCCATTTTTCATGTCATAGGGAAATTATCTGAATTAATAATGGGAAAAACCCTCTTGGCCAAATACGATGATCCTGGGAATCCCACTATCACTGTGCAGATTGGGAGCACGCAGATACCCAACGTACTAGTATATTTAGGCGCATCAATTAACGTCATGACCATTGAAACTGTAAGGAAACTCGGGCTCACTAATCTCACGCCAACTCCTACCGTTTTAAAACTTGCAGATAGATCCACTATTAAACTTGAAGGAATCTTGGATGACCTCGTTATCTTAGTTGATTCGTGGGAATATCCTGCTGACTTCTTGGTTTTACAACCTAAGTCGCAGCTAGGAGGACACCCATTGATCCCGAGAAGGCCCTGGTTAGCTACAGCTGATGCTTGCATTAGCTGTCGGTCTGGGTCTATGACCATATCAGATGGAATTGAGATAAAGAACCTCACTCTTTATCCTCCAGCTCAGCCGAGTCTAGAAGCTGAAACTCAGTTATGGATGGAGCCAAAGGAAGAAGAGGGCGTTCATCCATTATTAACGATAGGGAAGGCCTTGACTTTTAAAGATGAAACTAAAGACGATGCCATTAATAATTTCATTAGTGAACCCACTTCTGTCAATAAGAAAATTTATCAGATCCTGAATGCTACTCTAGGTGAAGAAGAACAAGAAAATCTCAGAGAGGAGACATTAGTCAGTGATACTCACATAGTTCAAGTGTTGAAAAATTTGAAAAGTGTTCCTGTTGAGGTAGAGTCTAGAAAAACCATGAATATCAATCCCAGTCTTGCTCTGGATGAACAGGAACGCCTAATCACTCTCTTAAAAAAACATAAGGGAGCATTTTCCTAGGATTACACAAACATGAAGGGCATCCCTTCTAATCTATGCACCCTCCACATTTATATCAAAAGTGACTCCCAGCCTATGTGCCAGCCTCAACTAATAATGAATCCCAATCTCAGGGACATAGTGAAGGAAGAAATTCAAAAACTCTTGGAAGCAGGATTTATATATCCCATCTCAGATAGCAAGTGGGTGTCTCCACTCGTGATAGTACCAAAGAAGAATGGTAAATGGAGAGTCTGTGTCGACTATAGAGAGCTGAATAAGGAAACACAGAAAGATTACTTTCCCCTACCTTTCATCAATCAAGTACTTGACACCTTATATGGGAAGAAGTTTTTCTCCTTCCTGGATGGGTTTAACGGGTACAATCAAATCCATATTGCTCCTGAAGACTAGGATAAAACTACCTTCACCTATCCCTGGGGAACTTTTGCATACAGGGTACTTACCTTTGGCTTATGTAATGCACCAGCCACATTTCAAAGAGATGTGATTGGCATCTTTTCATAATTGATTAATGATAGTATGGAAATTTTCATGGATGATTTTACTCCTTATGGCAAGGACTTTGAAGAAGCATTGAAAATTTTGGAAAAAGTTTTAACACGCTGCGAGTAGACCCAACTATATTTGAGCACTAAAAAGTGTCATATGATGATGAGTGAAGGGGTAGTGTTGGGGCATTTTATCTCTGTTGATAGAATCCAGATAGACCCCTCTAAAATCAAGGTAATAAAAAATATGCCTACTCTTGGAACTCAGAAAGAAGTGCGTAGTTTCTTAGGGCATGTTGGTTATTACAGAAGATTTATAGAAAAAATTTCCAAACTTGCCTCTCCTTTGTTTTCATTATTAATGAAGGATGTGCAATTTATTTGGAAAGAGGCATGCCAGACAACATTTGTTAAACTTAAGGAGAAGCTATCTACAGCTTCCATCCTAAGGGGACCCAATTGGGCCCTGCCTTTCCACATTTCTTTAGATGCCTCTGATACTGCCATTGGAGTAGTTTTAGGACAGCAGGATGGGCAAGCACCTTATGCAGTTTATTATATTATCAAAAACTTAGCCCCTGCTGAAATTAATTATATTGTTACTGAGAAGGAGTTTTTAGCCATTGTTTACTCCATTAACAAATTCAGACATTACATCACTAGATATCGTACCTTTGTGCACACCAACCACTAAGCCATCATGTATCTAATGAATAAACCTGTTACAAATGCTCGGGTAACTAGATGGTTGTTATTATTACGAGAATTTGATATCACTATTATAGACAGACCTGGAAAAGAAAATGTTGCCACTTATTTCTTATCTCGTTTTACTAACAGTGATGATAATCTGCCTGTTGAGGACTCTTTTCCAGATGAACACTTACTATGCAGTTTCAGCTCATTCCCCTTGGTATGCAGATGTCGCTAACTACTTGGCTGCAAGGAATCTTCCTGCACATTTGTCAAAAAGAGAAAAGAGGAAAATCATTCAACAAAGTGCCAGGTATTGTTGGATATGTGGTCATCTCTTCTACATAGGCCCTGATCTTGAGATCAGAAGATATGTAAGAGAAGATGAAATATCCCATATTCTGAAGGCATACCATGACGAACCTTGTGGGGGACATTTTGCAGATAGGAGGATAGGTCATAAGGTGCTGAGAATGGGCTACTATTGGCCGACACTTTTCAAGGACGCAAAAAAATATGTTCAGTCTTATGACAACTGCCAGAGGATGGGCCAACCTAACAGATTGGATCAAATGCCTCCTCAACCAAAATTGGTGGTTGAACCTTTTTGACATATGGGCCTTAGATTTTGTTGGCCCTATCAACCCTCATTCCAGGTAGAAAACCTACATCTTGGTTTGTACCAACTACATGAAGAAATGGGTAGAAGATGTGGCTTTGGTGAAATCCAATGACCAGGCTGTGATCGATTTCCTGTATGGTGAAATCTTTACCAGTTTTGGAGTACCCAAGGAAGTGGTTACAGATGGAGGACCTTAGTTTGTGTCGCATCAATTTGAAGCTTTGCTACGGGAGTACCATATTCAGCACTGGATAGCTTCACCATACCATCCCTAGGCCAATGGCAAGGTGGAAAGCACTAACAAAGTTATTGAAGCCATCCTTACCAAAATAGTCAGGAGCCATCATAGAGGCTGGGTTAATAGAATTCCGGAAGCATTGTGGGCATATCGTACTACTTGGCGCAATACTTCAGGCTTCTCTCCTTATGACTTGGTGTATGGAAAAGGTGTTTTCTTCCCCATTCATTTCAAATTCAAGACCTTGAAGACAGCTATAGAGGTAAACTTAGATGTGAATAAATCCCATAGGAGTAGATTGAATCAATTAAATGAACTTGATGAGAAACATTTAGCTGCTGTGGATCAAACAGTATTAATTCAGCAATAGAGATCTAATTGGCACGACCGATTCATCAAAAAGAAAGTCTTTTGCGAAGGAGACTGGGCATTATTATACGATTCAAGATTCAAAAGGGACTTCAAGGGTAACTTAAGCACAAGATGGTTGGGCCCATACCTGGTAGATAGAGTATTTGATAATGGTACAGTCCTCCTGGTTACCATTAATGAGAATCGTGCACCATTATTTGCTAATGGTCACAAGTTACGACTGTACCATAAGCCCATTTCAAAGGACGCATTTAATTCACAGATTGCAGCTGATCCAGAATACCAGTTAGAACAAGGGCAGGAATCTTTTTCAGCACCTGTCAATCTTTATACAATCGCTGTGATTCCTACATAAATCTTTGTACATAAATAAATTGATATTTTTGCTATTATTTTTATTTTTCCTTTGCGCTTGATCCATTTTTTTAAGAATATGTGCAGGGATGTACTTGAGGAGCAATAGTCATGATCGGGCCTAATGACCAGGGGTGTCCTCTGGTAGTTTCCTACTTCAGAAGAAAACTCCCTAAAATAAACAATGAGCAGTCAGTCACAGCTGCAACTCCCATAAAAATTGCCTATTTTTTCTGTCTACCTGCAGCTGCAACACCATAAAATAACACCCCTTTTCCCATTTCGTGCAGCTGCAACACCGTAAAATAACAACCTTTTTCCCATTTTGTACAGCTGTAACACCGTAAAGTAACGACCTTTTTCCCGTTCCGCGCAGCTGTAACACCGTAAAATAACGACCTTTTTCCTGTTCCACATAGCTGCAACACCGTAAAGCCTTGCCTATTTTTCTGATTATCCGTAGCTGCAACATCATAACCTAATTCCTTTTTCTGTCCTGCGAACTTGCGACTCTGTTTCCATTTTGAACGTTTTTACCTTTTTCGGCAGCTACTACTCTGTTTCACTCTTGCCCATTTTTATCTTTTCTGGTGACTGCGACTCCACCAAAACTGGCTGATTTTTCTATGATTCATGGCTATGACTCTGCGAAACTGGTTTATTTTTCTATGGCTCACGGCTGTGACTTCCCCAATGTTGGAAAAACTCTTTGCAATTTTGGTCTGCGACTCCTCCAGATCTGGCCAGAATTCCTGCTGCCGGTGATTTCGACTTATCTCACAACATTCATTATGTTTTTGGCAAAATTGACAAGATGGTTTTGGTCCACTAGGAGGAAATTAGAAAACCCCGCAACTTCCTCAGAGATAGAATCAGCACCAAAAGTAAAACCCAAGACAATAAGATGAATTCCCGACAACAGTAATCTCCCTCTCTCTTGTCCCATCTTCTTCTCTCTCTCTCTCAGTTATGCGCTACAACTAAGTGTGAGTGAATATGTATGAATGTGTGTTAAATAGAGAGGCTCCCTCTCTATTTATACTAATTCTTGACTTGACAATAACTCACTAGGGCTGACTTCTCTAGGAGATTCTAATAACCCTAGGGCCCCACAACTGTGAGGACTTTAACCCTTGATCAATAAGGAGGGTTACACTCTATGACTTTACATGACTTGTTTACATTATTGAATCTCCCGATAGGAACATCGGGGCATGACATGACTCAATTACATTACAGATACTTCCTAGAATAAACATTGGGGTACAATACATAAACTATACAAGTAAATACATTCTGAAGTTACAAATACATCAACGTGGACACCTGCATAAGATTTATCTAGCTTGTCCTTCCACAATACCTACACACCCAACACAAGGAAGTATTCCCTTCACTGCTACACAGTCGCTCGGGCCATACCTTCCCTTCTAGTGTTGTTCAAGGTGTGCATAGAAGATTAGCCAACCCCTCTTAATCTTTTTGTGAGGTTCCTTTCTTCACTAGGTTTATCAAACAATTATGGGCCTCTTCCACTCCTAAGTCTTTCAGACCAAAACAGGGATGCACACAACAGCAAAATACAAATGTTGGATATCAGGAAAAACATCCGGGAACCCAAAAAATGAATTGGTAAAAGGGGAAAACAACCATGGGAGAGAAAATTCAGTTTCATAAACGTCTATGGCTTCACAGGGGCAAAAACGACCTCTTCAAACCCCCAATTCATGGATCTCTTCTCCCATCTTTTTTGCGACACCAAAAACGGATTTCTGGGTATGGAAAAATGAGGAAAACAGTAGAAAAAAGTGAAGGAAACTCCCAGCTAGCTCTAGTTACGTGAGAAAATGAAGAACGTATTGGTGAATAATGGAATGGGCATGCATTTATGGGTATTTACTTTCCCAATAAGCAAAAACATGTTTTTCTAGGTTGATGGCTTGCCCCAATACGAATTTTGATTGTCATGCCTTTCCTTTCCCAAGGCAATAACTGCCCCAACCAACTTCTGGAAGAAATAAATGATTGGGCACAAAAGACAAAATGGGTAGTTGACAGCTTTATGGGTTGTCTCATTGACATTTGGCTCAACACTATTGGCTCAATAGTTTGAATAATTTCCCTCCCTATTCCTTGTGAAATCATGCCCCCATCTCTTTGTTGCATTGCATAGCTAGTTGTGGGTATTTTATTAAATTGCATATTTACATGATGTCTCGATCTACATTGTACCTAGCTAGCACAATAACCATAGGTATCTATTCTAAGTGTCGATACATAAAAACGCTAAATCCATGGTGGGGCCTTGGCCTTTAGCTCCTCACCATAATTTGATAATGGTATTTACATCATATACCATTTTAATGCAATTGGGGTAAAAAATGCGATATTACAATACCCTAATGATGATTTCAGACAATAAAAATAAAAAAAAATTGGTGTTTCATCCTCAACAACATAGGCATTGGAGACCAATCAAATGCAAGAATTGAATTGAGAAACTATTGTTGATATGCCATTGATGGAATCTGTGATTCACAATAGAAGGTGTGCTTCATCCTTGATAAAATGGGCAGAGCAAAGTGGTGAAAAATAAGAAATTGAAGGGATAACTCTTGGCATCCAAGTGATGGAATCTAACAATCATATTAAAACTGGTGTTGTTAAAGCAAGTAAGAGACAAGTAAAAAAGAGAAAATTCCAAATTGACCAACAAGCAACATTGTATGCAAAGTGGGGAAGAACAAAACATTTGTAACGATATGGTGTTCTTATGGTATTAATCTATCAAGAAACCTATTTTGATGATATTTTGGAGGTTAGAGATATTTTGAATATTGTTGGATATAGTTTTGAAAAGTTCTAATACTGCATGCACCTATAAGCATTGTATTTACTTTTCTCTATAGAAATAAAAACTTGGACTTTTCTAAGAAGAAAAAAACAATTTACTGAGATTTCGTCATAAATTCACTCTATTGTGGTGTGTTATGTGCAATTATACTTATTTTTACCCCAAAAAATAACAATATAATTGTTATTTCATATAAATGAAATTGATTACAACTGTTGTCTGTTACTACAGAAATTCATCAAGTCATCATAGACAATATATGAAAAAGGATATTAAAATTATTTGGACAGTTGCAAATGCTCTAAAAATTCCCTAAGTGTATAAGCGATGGAATATATTTTCTATCACTCAATTATGTACAACATAATCAATGGAATATATTTTGTATCACTCATTAATGTACAAAAAGAAAAAAATAAAGACAACTAAAAATGAGGTAGAATTTAGAAAACTATATTATGCAAAAAAATGCATTTTTCATTATCTACCAATAAATAGATATATACAATAATTTATACATATCTAGCATGTTTATGAGATGGTTGCAATCCCTCCTCTTGAGTAGGAGATAAATACTTATGGTCTACCTTGTCTTTCGTAGAAGACTATGACTCTCCAGAAGTTGTAGAAGGCACATTTTGTAATCTGTTTTCAAGCTCTTTAACTTTATGTGTACTTTTTAATTTTGCAAGCAAGACACTATTTTCTTCCATAAACCTCTTCAACTTGTCCACATTGTTCTTATACTTCTTTGATTCTTCTTTTTCATTACCTTCCAATTCGTTTGTTTTATGGTTCAACTGATTGGTAACTTCAACCAATTTAGCTTTCACTTTCCTAATTTTTGTATCCTGCTCTTTTTCCCTCAACTCTGTCTCATTGGGAATGACAGGAATTGCCATAATCACTGCAAATGGACCCTATAATTCCTTCTAGAAATCAGCAATTTTTGAATTAAGTGTTTGAATTTCCATATCACATCCCAAATGCTGAAATTTTCGGCCCTCCAACTTTTTTTATTCTAGCTCTCTTACTTTTGCATCTTTTTCAGCCATCTTCTCTTTCATTTCTTTATATAATGGTGAATCGCAATGAACCAAACACATCACCTAGATCAAGGATTGTTTAGAAGCATTCATGTATCATCTTCTCTCATTTTGCTAAGGACTTATCTCACTTTTTAAGGACATTGTAACTGCGGGAATTTTTTTCTTTTCAACCTTACCCTTGTCTCCTTTGGTACCCTTGCCTTCATCCTCACCACCTTCTGTATTGTATTTTTTGTTCGTAGTGTTTCAAAGATCCTTTCTAACCTTTTTCTTCTCAACTTATCAACTTGATTATAAATGTTTTTTCTCAAACTAGAAATTAATGATTCTAATTCTCCAATTTTTTGTTCATGGCTTTCCTCCCATTCTTTCATCTTCAACTGGTATTCTTTTATTAAGTCTTCATTTTATTACAATTTCTTCTTCAATTCTTGTATAGGACCCATTTATGTCTTTAATGGTGGTATATTAAAAATAGGTGGTATTTTTTTCAACTCTTCTCTAAGTTCATTATCTTCAACTTTTTATTTTTCCAAAGCCTCTGTAAACATTACCTTCATTGTCTCAATTTCATTTCCAGTTTCATCATTGATTCTGTCAAACTCTTTGGGTAATTCTGCATACATTTCTTCTTTTTGTTTTATAATTCTGTTCACTTTGAATTGATTATACACAACTATATTTTGCAACCATGCTATCGGTTTGAGGAATTCTTTAACATTATTATCTTTTATCAGACATTGTTCCTCCAAATTTCCTGTAGAGGAATCTTGTTCCTTGAAATGCTTCATTTTATCGTACAGGCTTAACACAAATATACTATCAAAATTATAAGATGGATTGTCCAAATGCACATTGGAAGCCCTTGAATAAAAGTTGACAAAACAATCATACTCAATTGCCAACTATTTTCACTGAATTCTATTAAGAACCTCTTGAGGAATGGAATATTTAGCAGCGGTGTGTTCCATTTCATTTCCTATAACCTCCTTCCAATTACCTGTTAGAATATTGGACAATAGTGAGAGGAGGGAGTGAATTAATATTGATAACTTTTAACTATTTAAACCATTTTTAATTTATTCATTAACACACATGATCAAGAAGAACACAAATTTATTGTGGAAGCCCAATTGGATAAACCATCAACACTTCCTATTACTACAAAATTATATTTTACAAATAGTTTTTTCTTTCTAGTACATGCAAGGATGATTATTCACCCTATTTACCAGTAACTACTAGAAGGAGGCTACGACCTCCTAGTTTTATCAGCTACTTCTAAGAGGATACTACGACACCCTATTTACCAGCCACTACTGGAAGGAGGATACGACCTCCTTGTAGGAAAATAGCTTTCCCTAGCACCACCCTACCTCTCTTATATGATAATTTGATATTTGAATTCTACATCAATCGATCTGTAAATTGAATGTACAGAGACACGTATTTGAATTTTTAAAGCATAGTTTATATGCCCTCAAACATATCTCTTCATTCAGCAGTCACATATCTTCATCATGACTCTTCACAGACAAATAAGCTAATTCAAAATTACTTCTTTGTTTGTCGTTTTTAACTCTGTTTAATATATCGGTCACGACCTTCCGCGGTTTCTTTTCTGCAAGGTTCTTTCCACAACATTCTTTGCATAACAAACTCTTCGCAACTGTTCTTTTCCGCATTGAATTTTCTGTATTTACCTTTCCGCAATTAACTTTTCGAAATTGCAAATTGCAAATTGTGGACAATTATCTTTCTGTAATTGTCTTTCCATAACGATCTTTCTACAATTTGTGGGAACTCATTCCTTCTGCAATTGCGAGTTGCGGATTGGAGATGTGCATTTTGGCTTTTCTCACAAATTGCTTCCGCGGTTACCTTTACGCAACTACCTTTCCGCAATCAGAAACTTCTTTCTTCCGCAATTGCAAATTGTAGATTGCGGGTGTGCATTCCAACTTTTCTTGAAAATTTCTTCCGCAATTGAAAACTTCTTCCTTCCGCAATTATGGATTGTAGAAACTTCTTCCTTCCGCAATTGAAGCTTGAGAGGTTGTATGTTCTTTGATTTTATAATCTTTGGAATATTACTTACAACTCCCTTCTGACTAATTTTTACAAGATTGTAAAATTCCAGGTGCCCCATCCTTCTATGCCATAGCAAACTTTCATCAATTTGGCTCATATAATAGTGTTCTTCATTTTCTAGAATATACACATTGCTTGGCGTTTTTATAGAAGTTTCAACAAGTTTTCCTGAATCTTTTCTTCTGATTTCAAATTTCTTGGAGTCAAACATACATATGTGTCCTTGATCACATGTTTGGATCGCACTTAAAAGATTTGGTTTTAAGTTCTTTACCAACAAAACATTTTCATCTTTGATTTTGTCTCTAATAGCCATTGTACCTTTCCCAATTATTCTGGAGGATAAATTATCTCCAAAAGTGACTTTTCCTTTTATATTTCTTTTTAGGATTATAAACTTATTTGGGTCTCCTATCATGTGTTTTGAGCATCCACTGTCCACATGCCATATATTTTGTTTTTTTGTAGCACATAGAGCTAATGAACATTCCATGTTATCCTTCTTCTTCCAAGCCTTCCTCTCCTCTTTGTCTTTAGATTTTGACGTGTTATCCATAGGAATCACTAGTTTGCAATTTTTAGTAATGTGTCCTAGATTTCCACATTTGTAGCATTCTATATTGTAGCTCTGTAGTGGAGCAAAATAATTATAGCTTCTTCCTTGTGGATTACTTCTAGTACCACTTTTATTATAGAAGGAAGTTTGTGGTGTAATTCCTTTTTCAATAGGAACCATTAGTTTACAATTTCTAGCCATATTTCGAAAATTGTTACAGGTGTAACAATTTTCTAAAAAGAGTTGTTGATGTTTACTTATCACTGATCTTTTAGGCATCATATTTGTTCTTTGTAAGAGAGAAGCAGATTTCTTACTTTCTTCCATTTTAACTTGGCTCATGAGTACAGCAGCATAGCTTCTTTTATTTCCATCTTGCTTTTTGCGAGAAGGATGTCCTGGTTTCTTTTCTTTGTCAAATCCTAATCCAAATTTATCGCTTGATGATCTTTAGACACTTAGGATTTCATCTAAAGTCCTTGAGTTGTTTTCAAACTTTGATTTGATAGATTCTTCATCGAATTTATTTCTAAGTTGCATAATGTCTTCTTCAAGCTTTTCAAATTATTGTATTCTCTTTTTGAGTTGTTGTTCTAGATTGTTTTCAGCCCTTTTGACTTCTAGAAACTGATTTTTTAAGTTAGCAATCATTCTTTCTGCATCATTATTTTTCTCTTCAAATTCTATCATGTGGATTTTTATTTTTTGTATATCCTTTTATCACGGGGACTTCACGTAGTGAACCTCTCACATAGCACGTGCGATCGTGGGATATTAAAGAATACCCTTAATTGCTAGAGATATTGACCCAAACTCTTTTTGTTGAAAACCCCTCCCAATACTTAAAACCTCCTCCCCACCCCTTTATATACCTCAATCCTTATAAACCACCCTACCCACCCCCACCTTAAACCCCTCATGCCCCCCAATACCTGCAATATATTGGTTCAATTTTTGATAATTTTAAAACCCACAATATGAACTAACATGATAGGATATTGATCAACAAGTGAAGCCCCCGTGCCTTTTATACTTCTCTAATTCTTCATGAGCCCTTATAAGTTCTGCTTCAAGATCAACCACATCTTCTATTTATTCTTTAGGGATTTCACTTTTGAAACCCATGAATAGGACTTCAGCATATTCACTTATTTCATCTTCTTCATTGTCTTCTTTGGAATAGAGGTTTTTCTTATTTTTCTTTAACTTATTCTTGTACATGATCTTATTCTTTTGATCTTTCTTATGACAAAAAGGTTTTTCATCATCACTGTCCTCTTGTTTTGGGTAAGGATAATTTCTGGTAAAATGTCCAATCCTTCTACAGTTAAAACATTTCAAGGGTAGCTTCCCTTTGTACTTGTCAGTGCCTCCCTCAAGTTTCTTGATGTAGAGAGCTTCCTCATCATCTAGGTCCTCAGATGTGATCTTGGATATGGATTTAAAAGTTGCTTCTTTCTTTGATGATTCATTTTTCCATGTTCTCATCTCATTGGCAGTGAATATCTCATGTAGTTCATCTATTGTCGTAATTTTAAGATCATCACGTTCTTCTAAAGAGGACATCATTAGGACATTTTAGTTTTTTCCATGCATGTTTGGATTTTTTGCATTGCATGACCTTTACAAATACTGAATGTGTTAACCCACTCAAAATTGCATTCAGAGCTTTTGCATTGGCCTCATATTGCCTTAGTTCTCCTTCATCTATAGGTACATCTTTTGGTACTTCATATTCTATTTCAACAGACCTCCAAACTTTGTATCTAAGAGACATTAAATGGCACTTCATTCTTACACTCCAGTATGCATAATTATCTCCAATAAATAAAGGAGGTATGTTGGTGGCTAACCCTTGTTGATCCATAGTGGTTTTTTAATAGGATCTTCCTTCCAGTGGTTTAAACCGTAGTGAAGGAACCTGCTCTCATACTAATTGTTGAAATATTGGACATTATTGAGAGGGGGGTGAATTAGTATCGATAAATTTTAACCATTTTTAATTTATTCATTAACACACATGATCAACAAGAACACGCAGAACACAAATTTATCATGGAATCCCAATTGGGTAAAACCAATACTTCATATTACTGCAAAATTATATTTTACAAATAGTTTTTGCTTCCTATTACATACAAGTATGGTACTTCACCTTATTTACCAGATACTAATGGAAGGAGGCTACGACCCCCTAGTTTTATCAGCTACTATTGAGAGGATGCTACGACACTCTATTTACCAGCTACTACTGGAAGGAGGATACAACCTCCTTGCAGGAAAATAGCCTGCCATAGCACCACCCTACCGCCCTTATATGATAATTTGATATCTGACTTCTACATCAATCAATATGTCAAAAGAATGTACATATACACTTATTTGAAGGTTTAAAGCATTGTTTATATACCCTCAAACATATATCTTCATTCAGCAGTCACACATCTTCATCCTGACTCTTCACATACAAATAAACTAATTCAAAATTACTTCTTTGTTTTTTGTTTTCAACTCTGTTTAATTTATCAGTCGCGACCTTCCGCGATTTCTTTTTCACAATGTTCTTTATGCAACAAACTCTCCACAATAGATCTTTTTCGTATTGACTTTTCCGTATTTACCTTTCCACAATCATCTTTTCGCAATTACCTTCCGCAATTAACTTTCTGAAATTGTGAATTGCAGATTACAGACAATTATCTTTCCGCAATTATCTTTCTGTAACGAAATTTCCACAATTTGCGGGAACTCATTCCTTCCGCAATTGCGAGTTGCGGATTGTGGATGTGCATTTTTACTTTTCTCGAAAATTGCTTCTGCAATTACCTTTCTGCAATCAAAAACTCCTTTCTTCTGCAATTGCGGATTGCGGGTATGCATTTCAAATTTTCTAGAAAATTACTTCCGCAATGACCTTTCCACAATCAGAAACTTCTTCCTTCTGCAATTGCGGATTACGGGTATGCATTTCAACTTTTCTCGAAATGGACTTCTGCAAATCTCTTTCCGCAACTTCTATGAATCGTCGGTCGCTTTATGGAATCCTCCTCATTCGTTGATCAATTATCAAACACAGAACTTCACTTTTGCACTAAATTTTTTTATCTTCCATGCACATTTACTTTGTATATTCTTTCCATGTCGTCAATCTATTTTCTTGATATGATCTTAGTCGTCCAAAATCTGCTAAATAAGCTGACCGCAACTCCACGACTCTGCCTTGATTGATCAGAGGATTGATCAATTAAGCTCAACTGGACTTCACCTGACTTGATCCGTTCGCTAGATCCTCTCATGTGTCTTTCCATCCTTATCATATATTCCATCGCTTTCCCTCCCCTCACTTATTCCTTTTTCATTACCGAACTCTTTTGACATCAATGACAATTCCTTCCAACATTACCTCCATCTACATGTCTATGTACCTCTTTTAAAGTTGTAGAAGCATGAACTACATCAACGGTGACAAAATCAGGAAACTGTATTGGTGATTCGTCATGGTGCTCAGGATTCCTCATTTTGCTTTGGAGACTGTACTTGTAATTCCTCATGGTGCTCAAGAGATTGTATTGGCAATTCCTCACTATTCTCAGGATACTGTCCTAGAAATTCATTGTCATTTTCCCTTCTATTATATCTCCTACAATATGTTTTATGAATATGTTGTTTTTACCAAGATATATTTCCATGCTAATTGAGATCACCAATCTCTATTTCAATAGCAATATGGGTTCGACATAAATCAATTATTTTTTGAAGTGTTCCCAAGAAACTAAATTTAGTCATCTTAAATTGGATCTCTTGCAAGGCATAGTGGATTTTCTTAACCAATAGATAAGGAATATCTACAGGTCTATATTCAACCCAATGTATTACTACCCTCATACATTCACTCGAAATGCCCTTCCTGTGATGGTTCAAAATTGTCCTAAGGATAATCTGAATCAACGTTTTGTATATTCTAGGAGGGACATTTTGAATTATTAAACTATTCTTTGGAACATATACTTTTTGCCCACAAATTTTATTGGTCATCTCTTTCTTCTCTAGTTTGGTAGGTTTCCAAGAGCTAAAAAATCTCTCCCCCTCTACGTGGATTTTTTGTTGCTTGGGAAACCAAATCAGGGTTGAGATATAGCCTCTTCCCAAAAATTCTCATTTCCATATTCCCAGCATCATAATTTAAAAATTCCTTGTTTATCTCCTCATTATCAAAACTGAACATTCCAAACGAAAAGTTGAACACTTTTGCGTTCCTTGGGATAGTTTCCATATGTGATGGTCAAATCTTTTCATCCCAATGCATCAATACACTCCTGGAATTTTTTTACTGTGAACCTATCATTTGTCGATGCCCTTATTTCAACAACGGTTGCATAATATTATGCCATTGTTTCAATTACGCTCACGGTAGAGGACGTCGTTATTTCCAAGTGCGACCATGGTTGTCTAGGTTCGAAGCAGAATTTATGCATGTAGTCTGTATTTTAGACTCAAACAATTTATGCACATAGAATGTATTTCAGAAACGTAATGAAGGCATGGTGTAGTAGACTTACAAGTATTTCCAAGTCATAATTCATGACTTGGGAATGCATGTTTCCCTATGCTAACATCCGACTTTTTAGATTTTTTAAGGCCTTGTCCTTGGAGGGAATTTTATGAATGGGTTCTACTTTCAAATCGAGTGATGAGGCATTGGTTTGGTCAAAAAATATTTAAAAAAAAAGTATATATACATAAGTTGTCACTTTTTTTAAACAAGCATAGATCCATCTTAAACCCGGATCTACCAAACACCGAGAGGGATCCAATTTCTTGAGGTGTAATTTTTTTTTATCTTAAATTTTTTACATGTTCATAAAAAGTTTCACCTCAAGAAATTTGATCCCTTTCTTATTGGTTTTAGGTTTTAATTTTTCATTTTATTGCCCAAGGTTGATTTTTTTAACCATTTTTATCACTTTTATTTTAGGAGATGATGTGAATTTTTTTAATTACTTTTTATTTTAATTTTTTTATTATGTTATGTGAAAACATCTCCATCTTACTGAGATGTAGAGAACTTTGCTTCTCTCGGTGCAATGAAATGTATACCAATATTGGTGTGCATTTTTATGAACCCACTCACGTAATTTTATAGCTTGTTTGAATAATGAGCTTGGATTTTCTGAGAAATTAATAGAAATTCTGCATTCTTGGTAAAGTTTTAAAAAGGAACCCCTACATGCATTTCAAAAACTGATCCAATGGTCAAGTGCATAAATCATCCACCTGCAAGATTATGTTTTCATGATAATTCCATCCCTCGCTAGTGAGAAATGGTGGGCATTTTATTAAGGACATTTAGGCCATATTTAAGTGCAAAACATGCTAAATTGATGCTTTGGCAGGACAATATATTCTTTACTAGTGACTTTTTATCAAAATTGAGTCAATGGTGTACTGCATTAATCATCCACCTACATGATGGTGCCTTCATAAAAAAATTCTCTCTCTCAAGTAAGAAATGGAGGGCATTTTCCAATGTCCACTTGGGCCAGTTTTTCAATACTTGTCAAATTTTGCCAATAAGGGCATTTTCTGGTGTGGTGCAAAACAGGCTAAGTGGCTATTTTGACAGGCCAATATTTTCTTAACCATAAACTTATTTCCAAAACCGATCCAATGGTCAAGTGCATAAATCATCCACATGCAAGCTTATGTTTTCATAATAATTATATCCCTCACTGGTGATAAATGGTGGGCATTTTCCTAAGGTCGTTTAGGCCAGATTTAGGTGCAAAATAGACTGAATGGTTGTTTTGGAAGGCCAATATATTCTTTACCAAAGAATTTTTATAAAAATTTAGTCAATTGTGAAGTGAATTAATCATCCACCTATAGGATGGTGCCTTCATAACAATTTTCTCTCTCGAGTAGAAAATGGAGGGCATTTTCCCAAGGCCACTTGGGCCAATTTTCAATACTTTGTCAAATTTTGCCAACGAGGGCATTTTCTGGCATGGTGCAAAATAGGCTGAGTGGTTGTTTTGGCAGGCCAATATTTTCTTGACCATAGACTTTTGTCCAAAACTGAGCCAATGGTCAAGTGTTCCATAGCCACTTGAGCCAGTTTTCCAGTACTTATCCATTTTCGTCAATTATAATTACTCAACCAAAATTCCTAGTATTTGCAAGTATGAAATGAATATATGAAAACGTAAAAAAAAAAAGAGAATATTAAAACTCACATTTTCCAATTTGAATCACTCAAGCATGACAAATATTGAACCCTGTGTGTGAACTTTGATGAACTGGGGCAAATTTTCAGTGTTTTCACATTAGCAATTTTTAGGATAAAATTGAAAATATCGAATAGTGGAGTAGTGATGAATGTTAAAACACATCATGTTCAACTTGAATCATTAAATTTGACTATGTAATGTTCTTACTAGCACATGAAGAATGTTTGTATTGTTGTGTTAGATTACTTAATATTAATTAGTCCTTGGATAAAAAAGGTAAAAAACCATTCAATTTTTTCCTTAGAAAAAAATCATATTATATTTCAAGCAGAAATGTAATACATTCTTCAACAATCTCTAAATTGGTCTATCAAAAGGCCCTAAGCTTGTTCAACAAATTGAAAGTTCAAAAAGATCAACACATCTGATTTTGGAGAAGCTACTAACATATAGAACTATATACATGTAAATTGCACTTCATGTAACTGTCAAAAGGAAATATTGTCTATATAACTAAAAATTATTTAGACCTCTGACCCCGGGTCAAACCTGCGGGCCTCTCCCCTTCCCGCGTTGCTTTGTTACATGATAAGAGGTGGAGACACTATGGTTTATTATCATGCGCACATATTAACGTTTGTTATTTGGTTTGAAATGTGGCATATAATACCTGGTCCAAGCTATGATATGGTTGGCGCGTTGATAAGGTTTGTTGATATGGTTTGTTTCCAAGCTATGATATGGTTTGGCTCCACGACTTGTTTAACATACAAATAATATAATTTGAATACAATATAAAATTGTATGCCATGGGTTTGAGGGCTAAGCACTCCCCCTACCTTTCAAAATTTAACACGTTTCAATTTATATACATGTTCCAACCATATGTTGTAAGAACCACCATGGAGGTGAGATAGTTAGGTGGACTTGTGAGTCCTTTGGCGGGTTTGGAGGTAATGGGTTCAAATCCCATGGACTCGCCAATTTTTTTACAAAACAATTACATTTACAATTTTTCTCAAATAACCATTTTTCCAATTTTAACTATAACTGTCGAAACTTCAAACCTTAATCACTTTTGCGTTTGAACAATTACATTTACAATTTTTCTCAAATAACCATTTTTCCAATTTTAACTATAACTGTCGAAACTTCAAACCTTAATCACTTTTGCGTTTGAAGGTCTTTTTACATGAAACAAGCGTTGCCGAAAATATCTTGATGAGCTCTTTGACCCTGTAAGATTTAATTTACATTTTGAATACTTTAAATTCAATCGACTATGAGATGATCCTCCCGGATTAGGTGTCCAAAAGAGTGCGCAAGGACATGGTCAAGGAAATGGACATAATTGCATCACAAGAGGAGCTATCTCAACAACAACATGCTTCAAATGTATAAAAGCATTGAGTTTTTATATTATGTAAATATAATTAATTAATTTAGCATTAAATAATAATTTTCAATTGTTTTGTTGCATAAAAGAAAACAAATTGGAACCCATTCAATACATAAGACGAAACGACAAGTAAAAGAGGGGTTGATAGGAAAGTTTATGAGTAGTTGTGATTTCCTTATAACAGCTTAAGATTTCATATTGGTTGTGATTTTTATATTTTAATTTTTTTTACATCGACCATCCTTGGATGTCTTCAAACATGTTTAACATACAAAGTCCAAATCCATCAAAAGAATTGACTAGCATTAGGTTAAGAATGGGTTATGAGTATTTGTTGGCATATCAAAAATTAATTGTGGAATTTGTAAGTATCTATGTTATTTTACTTCTCTCATTTTATAATTAATGGAAAAAACAAAAATCCTTTATATAAATCTATGGTTTGTTATGGGGTATAAAACTTCTAGGAAACAAAGTATGGAGTGGAGCCAACATAAGAGTTGTTGAGAGAAGGCATGAGATTTGGTTTTAAAAGAATGTGTATCATTAAGGACTCAATTCTTTCTATGAGACGTCGCTTTTCAATTTACATTCATGTATATTATCTATTTTCATTTTCATTTTTCCCACCAATGTAGATACACTCATTACATTTTATTTTTTTGTTTGTAAATAGAAGCCAAAGATGAGGATAACAATCAAGGAAATGAGTAAAATATTTGGACAAGTAACCCAAGTCATACAAGTGGATCGAGCATTAATAATAGTTCCAATGAAAAATGATGATCAATATATTTGGATGTTAATACAAGATGTTTTATATTTTGAAATAATTGTGTGTGAAAAATAGACAGTACTGGACATAGTGTCCCAATTGAAAGACAATGAATTACCAATAAGTGTAACAATTACATGCATGTTAACATTTTGATTTATGTGGACCTTTATGTTGTCCCATATTGTATGACAAAGGGCCTCTTAATCATATATAATAAAATAAATTTTCTTATTATATTGCATTGTCCAACGTCGTTGTGAAATGTTACGTCACTAATTAAATATATGGATGATTAATATTACAATTGAGATGCAAAATTTTATGATATAACAAATTAGTCCAAACGCAATAATTCAAATTCAAATTATATGAATACTATTAATAAATAAATAAATAAATTTCTAATGAATAATGGAATTAAAAAAAACAAAAAACAAAATATAGATATTCTAGTGCGATGTCACTAGTCACTGTTCACCAAATAGAAAATGAATATTGGTGCCTTCGATTGTTTTAATCGCACCAATGCTTTTGAGTAAATGTAGCACTGATGCGTTTAAAACAAACTTGCACTAGTGCAATAAACTACTTGTCGCATGCCTCAGTGCTTGTTATTATTATGCCCTAGTGTTTTCTACATAAGTGCATGGGTGTGCCACTATATCATAACTGCACCATTGAATTTTAAAAATGCAACGAAATTCAACATCCCTGTCAACTTCATCGGTGCATTTTCCTTCTCTTATATCACTGGTGCTTTAAAATAGTTCATAAGCATCTGTGTTATATTTAGTGTAAAGCACTGGAGCATATATTGTTATAAAGCATTGGTATTGTTAAAAAAAATGTGTGCATCGGTGCATATATTGTTGTAAAGCACCATTGTCCTTAAAAATTTTGTTGTGCACCAAAACGTGTTTGTATTTAAAGGCTCTTGTGCATTTTATATTTGTTAGCATCAATGCACTTATATTAACAAATCGCATCAATGAAAAAACCTCTTCTAAAGCCTCTGGACGCCAAGTTTTTTTTAGATATAATAAGTTTCTATAAAAACCTCTGCTAAAACATTTGATACCATTGGCAAAGATTGTAGAAGATGTTTTTTAGACAATTTTGACCAATCTTACATCACTAAAAACCTCTGCTACAACCTTCGTAATATGGTTTTTGCCTTATAGTGATCATACTATGATGCAAACACAACACACTAGATGACAAAAAATTATAATGTGAGCTCATAACGAAATGACTCAACTAAGGTTGAGAAGGTATTAATGATGCAAAGGTGCAATGATGGATCCTTGTATTATAGTAGTGATATGAGGATATTTATAGTGTTTACATGTCTAATCATTGGGCATTGGCCTTAAACTTTGCTTTAGGAATCCATACAAGCATATTTACATCATTTACAC
Source organism: Pseudotsuga menziesii (assembly GCA_001517045.1). NCBI lineage: Eukaryota > Viridiplantae > Streptophyta > Pinopsida > Pinales > Pinaceae > Pseudotsuga > Pseudotsuga menziesii. The sequence goes on from LPNX011101308.1 coordinate 298,705, forward strand.
ATACGATCATTTATTTAAGCTCATGTGGCTCAACTCTTATAATTATGATCGCAAATTTATGATTTATATATAATAATCTAATTCAATGCATTACAAGGGTCAAAACTGAGGTATTACCCTTTTAGTTTGACTACAACCTTGTAGGCTTGTTGTCTTGGCCTAAGAAAACTCAAAATGCTTAGTCTCTCATAACCTAGATGATTTAACCTCAAGGGTGGTGCCAACACAACTAGGGAAAGAGTTGTATCAAAACCTTCTAAGGGAATTTATGTCTCCATTCATACATGTTTTGATATCATTATATGTGGTAGATCTGGTGTTTTTATCACTTTGTATAGGAGATTGGTGCAAGTCTAATTTGTAAGAGGATTTGGTTGTTTTGGGATGATTATTTAAGAGGTGGAAAACTCTTTCATAGGCCTACCACAACTTTCCTCTCCCGTCCAAGACACAACACCTACATCAAAACTCATTTGGGTGAGTTCTTTTATTTCCAACACATAGTTTAATTAGTTCAAAAAGTAAATTTTAAAGTAACCTTATATTAGCTTGATTTTCCTTTGTTAATTTGTTTTAATTACTTGTTGTGAACCCTAATTGAAGTACCGTAGTTAACCTAGATTTATAGATAATTAAGTGAGAATAAAATCCTAATTAATCTAAATGTATTTCTCCATTTTATTATCTTTCTTCCTCCCTCTTTGGTGTTTACTTTAAAGTGGTTCCTCGTTAACATGGTTCCCCATCCATACTTAAACACTACAATACTATAGGGGTTAATAAATAGGTGTGCCTTAAAATGGTAAAGGATATAACACTAACACAACCCCTTAACTTGTGGTTGGTGAACACTTATAGGACACAAGTTAAGTGCCATGAACTGCATGTTGTCCATGCCTCGACTACTAGTTATCACATGTAAACTGAGCTACCAGTTATGACAGTACACGTGTCTCATCTTCCTGTAATCTTGGAAGATGATCCTTCCTCGTCCACCCCAAAGTCTAAAATATAAACACATATCAATATAAATATATTACAATTAAATGTAAGACACTATAGAAAAAAAATAGGCATTATCAACATCGATCATTAAAGGGCTTGATCTTCATTACAACATTAAGAGTTGTGTCCTTAGATCATCTTCACATCTTCCATAAATTTTCATTTGAATGTTATGCATAATTAAACACAATGTATATCTAAATTTTAGTAACATGAATCCAAGAGAATACATAGAACCCTTTTAAAAAGTTTTTATTTATAATCATTTTTATAAGAATTTGGTTTTATATTAACAATTTCTTTTTAAAATGAATTTTTCAAAATTATACAAATTTAGAATGTTATTCTTTAATATATGTTTGAAAAAAATCCCAATAATATATATTTTTAAAATGAATTTTTTTTTCAAAATGTGGTTCACCATTTGTTAGAGGGTTATTCCACCAAAAATACACATTTATTAGAAAGGGGCTCACAAGAGCATCATGTCACTTACAAGAATTAAACCTGTGTGGGGAGGGTAACAACCAACATATATCCATCTTAAAAGGGGATCTACCAAGCACTGAGAGGGATCAAATCTCTAAAGGTGCAAACCCCATTTTAGAGTGTAAAGATTGAGGAAGTATTTTCATTTATCTAATTTGTGTAGTTTTATATATATACTCTTGTAAATTATTAAATATAATTTGAGCCAACATGTTAGTTTTATAATATTTATTAGAATTACACATCTCCCCTAGTGAATCATTCCTACCATCCATCAAAGCTACATCCAATGGACAAGATGAATTTTTATAATTATTATTTTATCATGTCTTGGAATTGTAAAAAAATATTTAAAACCATATTAATTATTGATAAATTAAGATCAAATATATCAATGACACTGATTCATTTCTAAAATTAAACAATTTTAAATATTATTATTTTAGTAAATACCATTTTTTTAATATATAATTAAACTTAATCTATTATAAAATTTATTATTTTAAATATTATATTAAAAATTAAAAATAAATTATGGTAAAAAAATTGTTATAAACCATTATTCATTTCTCAAATTATACAAATTTTAAACATTATCATTTTAGTGTAATAACTCCTCTCTAAATACAATTATTATGTACCTTACATGTCAAAAATAACTTCTCTATAAATACAATTATTATGTATTTATTATATAGAAACCTCTCTTATCAATTAACAGATGGGAACCTGTCTTATCAATTAAGACAAGTAAATGTCATATTCAAAAATGGAAGGTAAGTTTGATAAATTGTAAATTGGACAATGATCCATTTGTCAAATTATAACAATTTTAAACATTATCATTTAGTATATGTTTGAACTCGATGTAAGGTCAAAAATAACTCCTCTAAATATAATTATTCTTTAGGAACCTGTCTTATCAATTAAGAATATTTATTTTTTACTTTAAAGAGCATGTTAGACGATAACAACACATTATAAAAAAATTAAATATAAAACTCAATTTTACAATAATAAATATGTCACTTACCATTCAAACAAAAGTTTTATAAAAATTATAATGCCATTGTGCATTGAATGTTCGTGCAATTATAAAGTTTTTTTAAAAAATTCGTAAATCTTTATTTATATTCAGCAGATGGCACATGAAGTCCATTAAACATAAACCCAACTTTATATGCTAGTACTTACATGCAAGATACAACTCCACAAAGAAGAGCTCAAAACCAAAAAAGATTTGTTCGCAAGCATAAAGCCATAACACAAATACATTTACAAACTGCTCGAAGATAAGTTCAATAACTCCAACAAACTGCTAAAAAAAACAGTTTCAAAACCTCTCAAAAAGCTGTCTCTGATAGTACAAAAAACATGGAATTGCTCCATATCCAAAAACCTTTTTTGAAGGATATCCATCAATATAAGTCATACAAGCCCAGATAATATGTTTAAAGGCCTGACCATATCAAAACAAATAAAACTGTTTATCATAAAAGACATATAAATGTCCCAAAAGCATGATACCCTTCAGCATCCAGTTCAGATCTACTCTGAGCATAAAGACATCATCAACCAGTTTATAGTCCGAACAGAAGAAAACGGAATCTCCAAAGTGACAAAGTAAACAGACGCTGATCACCCCAAGACCCAAAGAACCTTATAAAAGTTGACCAATTAGAAAGCCTGAAAGGTTTCCACAACTTCATCTCCGCGATGTTCCATAATTGACCAGGATCCTTCCAGAATCCTTCCTCCAGCTTTTGCCAAAGCATCTGCAGACGAATTTCTTTCCCAATATATATGTTTGAAAATAACATAATCGAAAGAATCAGTAAGTCTGTTAACATTCTGAAGAATCATGGCTAATTCTAAATTCAATAATCGATACTTACCAGATGCCTAGTTTATAACTAACTGGGAATCACCAAAAATCTGAATTTTATCCAATGAATTCCTTCTAGCCAGATAGAGCAAAAACTTGAGGGCACATAATTCTGCAAAATTATTAATACCTAGTCCTAAGCCTACCTTAAAGGAGAAAAAATGAGAATCAGATATATACAGCATACCTCCAGCTCCACAAATGATAGGGTCCCCTGCTGCAGATCCGTCCAAAAAACCCCAAGCATAGGTTTTATCAATAACTTCCACAAAAATGGTTCTAGTAGAAACCGCAGAGTTTTTCTGCGGCAAAGACTTCATCAAACCCAAACAATAGCTGGAGACCTGAGAAGGTGTGAGAGAATGATCCTCAAAGAAAGACAAATTTTTGGCCCTCCAGATGTACCATAAGACTATGATAGGTAAAGGTTTATATTCAGCAACCTCCATATTTAAACACCAGTTTCTGAAACAATCAGATACAGAAATACCACTCCAAAGGTTGTTGAGTTTTAAATCATCAGCAATAAGTAACCAAACACTCTGAGTAAATGGACACTCCACTCCAATATGATGATTGGATTCACATTCCACTTTACACAAGTAGCATCTACCCGACCCTGCTCTACCTTTCAAGCATAGAACATCCCATGTCAATGCTTTACCAGAAAAAATAAACCAGCAGAAAATTTTTGTTTTGAGTGGGCATTTTATTTTCCATAAAACTTTCCACCACCAAATATGGTCCACATCCCTGTGCATGAGTTGTGCATAGCCTTCCTTAGGTGAATACTTACCAGTTTTGGATAAATTCCAAACTAGAGCATCATCCTCGTTTGAGAGCCTCGCATGACTGGATTTTAGAATGGCTAAATAATCATTCCACACAGCAATCTCCTGTGGATCAGTAAATCCTATAAAGTCAGCATTAAACCATTGGTGTGCCAACACTGCAGGCAAACCCTGAAGACCAATATCAGATAAATAATGGAAACCTGCCACATTTAATTTTTCAATCATGAAAGAAGGCAGAATATGTCTCCATTTGCATCCTAACCAAGGATCTACTCCAATTCGAACAACATTTCCATTTCCAATATGCCATACCAAGAAATTACCAATAATGTCAAAATCCCAAAGAACAGCTTTCCAACATATTGATATACACTTTTTCTTTTTAACAGGAGCTCTAATCCATTCCAAAATATTCAAAGGATGAATATATTGATGCACAGCTATCTTGACCCATAATCCTGTTCCATGAATGATGTTCCACACATTTTTTGCTGCAAGGGCTTTAGCAAAAACAGCAGGAACTTTCGGACCCCAACCTCCCATAGACTTTGGGTTTGCCAAATTCTTCCAAGATGTCCAAGGTAAACCATAAGACTTATGATTACCAGACCAAAGGAATTTGAAACAAAGCTTTCTAATCTTCTCTATAATCCCCAATGGTAACCAAAAGTGCATCCAAAATACCGGAATGGCCTCAAGTATTGCTTTAATCAGTATCAACTTACCCCCCTTAGATAACCAACAGAAGCTCCAATTGTTGATCCTCTTTTCCACCTTGATAATCAGCCAGTCCCAATCCTTAATGAGATATCTGCATGGTTTGAGATAAAAACCAAGATATTTGATCCCATTTTCAATTCTGTTAACAGGAAATGAAAATATATTCTGTAAAGTGATAACCTTTGATTCTTCCAGGTAAGAAAAATATAAAGAAGATTTATCATTATTAATCTTCATCCCGGATGCCTTGCAGAAAATCATTAAAATCTCATATAAAGTGGAAAGAGATAGTTTGGATCCATCATTGACCATTACAACATCATCCACAAACAATACATGTGTTAATTCAATATTATTACCAAAATATAATCCATGATAGCTCCCACAGTCTTTGGCAAAAAGAAGAGCCCTACCTAACCCTTCAACCACAATAAGAAATAATAAAGGTGCCAAGGGGAAGCCTTGTCTAAGTCCCCTGCCAGACTTAAAGAAAGTAGTAGCAACTCCATTAATGAGCAAGGAGAAGGATACAGAAGAAAGGCTACTCATGATCCAAGTAATGAAATTCCCAGCAAATCCCATTTTGGAAAAAATAACCCTAAGATAGGTCCAACTTACCCGATCATAGGCTTTAGATAAATCAATTTTTAACATTACGGCCTTGATACCTTTACTGTGTATAGAATGCATACCTTCCTGTATAACCCCTACTGCATCATGAATCTGCCTGCCTGGCAGAAACCCAAACTGTTCCCCAGAAATACATCGGCCCAACACAGATTTGATCCGAGATGATATTATCTTACCAATAATCTTGTATACAAAATTACACAGAGATATAGGCCTAAAGTCCTCAAAGGATAAAGGTTGATCAATCTTTGAAATGAGAGCAAGAAAGGTTGAATTAAAAACCGCTGGGATTTTTCCACTTACTCGAGACAACTCTATAACTCTCAAAAGATCCTCACCCAGTACATCAAAGAGACATCTGTAAACCTCAACAGGGATCCCATCAGGTCCCGAACTCTTATCATTTTTACTAATAGATAGGATGTGCTGAATCTATTTCAATGTAACTGGCTTCATAAGTTCAAAATTATCCTCCTTAGTAACAGAAGTGGGAAAATAACCAACACTAAGCACAATTTCAGGCAAGTGAAGATCAGCTTATTCCTGAAACAGAGACTCAAAATGCTAAATCCCAGCCTCAGCAATTGCCTCAGAACCTTCAACAAGATTGCCCAAATCATCCTTAATCTTCGATATGGAATTTAGATTTTTCCTATAAGTAGCATATTTATGGAAAAATGGGGTATTGTCGTCGCCACATAAGAGCCATAAAACCCTACTCTTCTGACGAGCCTCTTTTTCCCGATCACATAGGATAGTTCTCTTACGGGATTCAAGCTCAATCAAAGTCAATTTATGCCTCTCCGAATTAAATCCAAACCCCAGACTATCAATATGGACCTTCATTTCTCTTTCAATATCAACCAGGTCCTTGATGTCCTGGGATTTTCTCTTCACCGACCAGGCAATGGAAACATCTTTTAATTTTTTAAGGTTAGCAGCAAATTGGGTGGCATGGGATACCTCAGATAAAGCATCAAAAACCAACCATGAAGCTTTCAAAGAATCAACCAACTCAATATTTTCTAGCCAGCATGCATTGAACTTAAAGGGACAATGAGCCTTAGGAGTACAAGGAAAGATTTGTAAGAACACAGGTTGATGGTATGAATCACCCCCACACCCAATCCATTGTCTAAGATGAAAAACATCCAGAAAATCAGTCGATAGAAGAAATCTATCTAATCTTTTACAAATACTCTCCAATCCAATTCGGCGATTAGACCAAGTTTGTCTTGGATCCAAAGGAGTAATATCAATGAGACCAAGTCCCTCCAGAAGATGATTAAAGAAATCGGTTAAACCATCCACCTTTGCTTTAACACCCCAAATTTTGGACTGTCCTAGAGAGAAGTTCAGATCCCCACCAATAACCAAATTAGGAAAAATGAAACAATCCATAATCGATAAATTATTCCAGAAGGCTTCCCTATCAATGTAAGGCCCATAGAGATTAAGAAAACATAACTCCAACTGCATCTCAAAAGAATGCATAACAACACAGAGACCTGAGTTCATAGACCAGACATTAAGAAGAAGAAATTTACGAGTCCTCCACCCCAATAGAAGACCCCCAGATCTACCTTTAGCATCAACAAAATAAATTGCCAATCTCTTGATAATGATTCCATTTCCTTCACCAAAACACTACCATCAAACCTAGTTTCTTGCAGAAAAATAACATCCAAAGACTGTTCATCAATCAATCTTTTCACTGCTAGTTTTTTGGGTAGACTAGCCAAACCCCTACAATTTAGGGTCATAAGGATCATGAGGGAAACACTGTAGAGGTAGACAATGCTCTAAGTGCCTCAGATCCAACCTTAACATCAGGATGTGCAATCCCCAGATCACCAGAACTACTCTTAACAAAAAGATGTAACCCATTAGGATCACGATCAGATCCAAAACCTCCATCATTAACTTTCAAACAAGAACGCAGGTAGTAACCCTTCTTTACAGCAGGAAAAACTTTAGGGGGAGAAGCAAAACCCAGATCCCTTAGCTCTTCAGACTAAATAGAGTCAAGAAAACCCTTGTCTATCTGAGTTCGTCCCAATCCCTCAGAATCAGATAAGGAAACTATACTAAAAGGTTTAAGAGATATTAAGGGATGAATTGGCCCTAAAGCGGTCTCTTCAACAGACTTAGGAATAAGATTCAACATACTTGTCCCTATAGCATTCTCATCAACAGACTTGGTAATAAGATTCACCTCCTCCATCTTACCAACTAAAGACAAACCCTCCGAAACATCCTCATTTATCCCAATATTTTTAGCCCTCCAGATCTTATGAGGAGAACCAGAAGTTTTCTTGTTAAAAGGTAGGGAACACTCATGCATCAAGTGACCTAAAACATGACATCTATAACATCTAAATGGAATGCCCAAATAATCCAAAGGCTGAGTGAATTTTGTATTACCTTTTTTAATAATTAAATCAACAGGAAGTCCATTCCTAAAGTCAATCAACACCAAAACCCTACCCAAGCAGCATACCCCGGTCTTCAGAAATGAGAAATCAGTTTCCAGATGTGATCCTAAAGTGTTTCCCACCAATTTGAAAAAATCAGCTGACCAATATTCAAAAGGTAAGTTGGGTAGTTTAACCCAAATCGGAATCTGATCATACCTTTATATGCGTGGATCGAATAAAGGTGTCCATCGTTTGATCAGAAGACCAGCATTTTCCCACCTCCAGACACCAGCCAAGACCAGATCCGCATCATCCTTGGAAAAAAATTTAAACGCTATCCAACCTCGTGGGAGAATGTAAATCGCAGGTGATTGACTGATAACATTTTTCCAAACCAAAGCTGCCCATCCATTCAAGCTGTCAGAATTATATTTGCGGCTTCCGAATCGCCCAACTAGAGTCATGGCGTTTGTGAGAACAATATCATTCAACCCCACGACTTCTCCAACAGTCAACAGAACCGGTTTTTCAGATTTCTTTATAGTCCTCTGAGGACGCTTTTTCTTCACCCCACTCTACGGCTGATTAGACACAGGTTTACAGAGAGATTCAGAATGATGATCATTCGGAACACCCACAAAAACAGCAGGTTTATTAATAGCATCTAAATGCCAATTATAAATCGCCGATACATCAGGCTCCACAGAGGAGGCCTTTAAAGCCTCAAATCCCAAATGTCCAACCTTATCATCCAAACCCGCATTCACCCAAGAAGTCGTTTGCAGACCTTTAGAAGAAGATATCCCCATTCCAATATCTCTGGGAACGCTTGTGCTTACAAGACCCAAATTATTAAGAACAGATACACCATCTGCAAAAGAAACAACATTCTCCTTCTCACCCCCCGCCTGCCTGTGAATATCAACATCCTCAAGGAAGGCATTTCTATCAACATGCAGACAGATACCAGAACCTAGCTTGCATGAAAGACCAGTGCACATCCGATGTGAACCCGAAACCCCCCTCTGTCCCGCCATAGAGCAACCAACAAGATCTTGGTCCGAACCCAGCAAACTACTACCAATTACCGAGGGATGATGCACTAAGTTCTCAGATTCCAAAGGCTCACCACCGCCTCCCTCATCTCCGGTCGCAAGATTCAGAGAGCAAGATAACGAACGAGCTGACACCACGTCGTTCAAACCCGGATGCACAGGAAAATGCACGTTATTAGCAGACGAGCGCACCAGAGGGACACCCATGACCTCTCGATCAAATGACTTACCAGAATGACGACAAGGATCCACAAAAACCTTTTGTTCGATGCCCATACAATCATTAAACTCATGTTTAACCCCCGGTGGCGTATGAGCAAGCTTCTTCATGGAGCGAAGCATCATTACGTGTCAAGAATCTGCAGAAAGTTGGTATAACGTGTCCCAGGGTGATCAAACCAAGAAGTACGTGTAACGTCGACAATAATACACATGAAGGTACTTTATGATTCCCACCTAATCAACATAAAGGAGTACATCCCCCAAGAAACCAGTACGTATAAACACACAGCTAATACAAGATGAAGAACAGAGTTAATCCCGATTACAAGTTGGATTAAAACCCTAAGAAGAGTTTGATCACGAATACGGCCAGACAAAATTAGCCTCCATTAATGTCAAGATAATACCAAGATTTAAAATCTCGCCACCCAAGATAATCTAGTTTAATTCACCAGCTTAGGTGTCCTTGCTCATGATGGATTTGATCCCGCCATCCAAAATCAAGGTAACCTTATTCAGGTTAATCCTCCACCCAAGTCTAATCCTGGTTCAAAGCATATCCTAGGAATACGTACATAACGATCCCAAGGATTACAATCTGCAAGTTCAGGCAAACCATAAACCTAACCATCCTAAATGCAAGAATTACGTTATGTCCTATGTCCTCAAATCAAGATAATTATTATGATAACCAACTAATTATGTTATTATGTTAATTTTCTACAACTATGATATAGTACTGCAATCCACCTTTATAAAATTTAAATGAAAATCAACTAAAACCAGTCTTCAACAATAATAAAAATAAATGTTTTTAAAATCAAATGATTAATAAATAAATAAAAAATTGTTTTTAAAATTAATAATCATTGGTACATTTACATAGTTTGTGGTTGGATTACCTGCATATATAGTTTATGGTTGGATTTTCTCCATAAAAATCAAATGGTTAAGATATAATTATGAAATTGAAGACAATTTGGAATTATCTTTTTATTCTTAATATTTTTTTAGTTAAACTGATTCAACTGTAACTACATGTTATCACCTGCATTCTTCATGTTATTCATTTATCAACTATCAATTCTTTTTTATATTCTTTTTCTTTTTATATCACATTCTTCTAGTTATTGCCATAAACTGTTATTCATTTATCAACTATCAATTCTTTTTTATATTCTTTTTCTTTTTATATCACATTCTTCTAGTTATTGCCATAAACTATTAGTTATTCATCCATGGGCGATGAGTTATTCATACATTGCTACCACTTATTCAGTGTTGTGGCCACTAACAAACCACATTAAACTTTCCACAATTTTACATCAAGTTAGGCAGTTAAAAACTAATTTGATGCAACCGCTCTGCATAGAAAAGAAAAAGCGGCATATGTTGATGAGCGTTCGTTCCTTCCTTTGTAACATCCCAACTACCAGAAAGCAGGCCAAACTTTTCTACAGATTTCCTTCTTTTTTTCGGAACGTTACTGAATGCGTGCACTATGTGGGACCATGATAATGGCAATTTTATGGCGCCTGCACTTGGCTAACAGCGTGAGTTTCACTAAAAGCAAAAGAGAATGGAAAGCCATTAATTATGGCAATGAAATAATAAGATATGGAATAAGCTCACGGTGGAGTCATTGGTGGGTATTGGAAACCACTTAACTGGATGCTTTAGATTGAGAGATTATTGAAAGATGATGTGATCTTTTTTTGGTATTGTATATGATGTTGAAATGGAATATGGGACTTAGTGGTGGTGGAATAGTGTGTGAGTGAGTCATGATTGAATTGGACTGGTGGCTTCTTTGTGGACAGCCCACCACAAGAGTCTATCTGCTCAAAGAACGTTACATATATGCTCCCGGATCACACTGTAAATTTAGAGGATTGATTCCATTGGAGTACTGAATATGGTGGGATATGTATGTCCTCTGCTCTGCTCTGCTGCTGGGGCGTTGTGAAAGCGGAGAATGAATCGCGCATAATTAGGTCAGCATTTCTGTTTATTTTCATTTGTTCTTCTTCTTGTTTGTGCAGCTTTCCATGCGAATATAATGTCGTCGAGCAGATTATTGGTTGTTGGAAAGAATATCGTGCTTTTTGTGTGAAGTAAAAACGAAATATCCGCGCACGCATTCTTTCAATCGTTACATCAGCGCTGAGCCGGTTTTCACGTCATTCTTTTTATTCGGTAGCCGGCAATGCATTTAGGTTTTTTTTTTTCCTTTACTATTATTTAAGACATTGCTCACTATTTGATGTATGGATAACTCGTAATTGGTAGTTTATGTATGATAATTTTTTTCAGTATTATTAGTTGTTGGAACTTAATGTATGGTGTTTTTTGTGTGTAGTAAAAATTAAATATTTTTACTTTCATGTCATTCTCTTAATAAATATGTATTTAGGTTTTTTTTCTTTGTGACATTGTTTCTTAGCTCATGCATAATAACTGGCAGCTCATAAATGGATAATAGGTAGTGATAATTTCAATTAAAAAAGGTGGATAATAGGTAGTGATAGATTCAATTAAAAAAGGTAACAAGTAGGTGAGTTATACACAACACATGATTATAACTAAGCATGGAGAACGAGTAATAGATAACTTGTTGGTAACACTTTGTACTTGTGACCTATGGGTAGCTATGCTAATTTAATTTAATCAGATTTTAAGTGATGGTAATTTATGATATAATAGCATAGTCATTTAATTTGAATATGTTACAAGTTAAGATCATATTTGTTACTTGTTCTTCATGCTTAGTTGTAATTACTTTTTATCTATATTCCAACTGCATAGTATCAATAATCTTCTTCTAATTATATTTTCAAAATTAATTATTTAAGAATTTGTATTTTATATCAAATGAAAATAAGAATATTTAAATTAAATATTAACCCATGTTATAGTGATAAATAGTTTTCACTCAAAATAAGTATTTGATTTTATTGTCTGTGATTGATTTAATGTTATAGTGATAAATAGTTTTCACTCAAGTTTGAAATAAAATTAATAAACAATTGATTTTGTTATACTTGATTGATTTTATTTTTAACATTAGTAATTAGGTAACTAGTCATAACCATATTTTCAATGAGAAAAAGACTTACTTCTATTCATGAAGTGATATTAAGAAGTGCTTGATTTTCTTATGTGATTGATTAAATATGTTCACATTAATTAGGTAATAAGTCATAACTATACTTTCAATAAGAAGAAATGTTTCTATTATTGAGATAGGTTATATTGTTTTCAATCTTAAGATTCAAAGCAATATACATATACTTTATTTATATCCCAAAAACCTCATTTAAATTACTAATATTAAAATAAAATTAATCAAAAAAATTATAATTAATAGTATTATTAACTTCCAAAAAAATTTGTTTTCAATCTTAAGAAACATGATATGAGGTTAATTGCTTTCCTCTAAGATGGCACTTTATAATAATATAAATTGAGAGAAGCTTCTCTAAATCTTCATAGTTTTGATTATTTAAAAAGTTTTGAAGTTATGTAGTGTTACAAATATTTTGTAATTGAGATTTAATATAGGTATAGTCAAAACATTTTAATAAAAGTGTTTTACATCTTCCACCTTCTTTAATTTTTTTATGAGTGACATTTTAGGATTTGTCCAACACCTAGTTTCATAGGTGCTTCATTGTGGAGCTGGTGAGAGTTTTTTTATTTTTATTTTAAGAATGTTGATTTTCTTCTTTAAGCTAACTATAACATAAATATATTTTTGATCTTGTATTCTGGTGAATGATCTCTTTTTAGCACCTTAATTTTCTAGTATTCTTATATTTCCTCATTCCACCACAATTTCTATTTAAATTAGTCGTGTTCATAACTTAGTGGTATCAACATTCTCTTCTATTCTCCAATGGTTTAACCAAGGATTAACATCTTTCTACCATCCTTACTTGAGTAGCAAGTGATTTTGATCGAGATTTTAAAGCAATCCTATGAATTCTCTTGTTTTCATGTTAATCATGTTGTGCTTGTACATTAGGTAACCAATCATAGTCATAGTCTCAATGGGTGAAAAACAACTTCTACGATGAGGATTAGATAGGGTGTATTGTTTTGAAATTAATATGATAAATTATCAAAAAAAAAATGGATTTGTTTGATTTTCCTCCGAGATTCTATGGTAGATAAAGCAACTAAAATTCCTATCCCATGGCACAATATAGATTTTCATACCTCTCCCTCTCCCTTCGGAGCAACTCAAGTTCCGTTGGTCGAGCAACTTTGTTCCTCTCGTAGGGCACAATGAAGCAACTTTTTTCCTCTCTCTAAGCAAATATAAAGAGTCTCCAAATATGTTGCAAACACAAACATAATATCCATATAAGATATAAATAATCTCAGAGATGAATTTTTTTCGCAAAACCAAAAATATGTTGAGTTATATTTGATCCCAAGTCCAAAATAGGCTTTCAACCTCCATTAATCATCTTCGCAATACTATAATTTCAGTTAATCTTGTAATGAAGGTCAATGCCAAGATATTTGTATGAATTTATTTATTGTAAGTTGTTATTGTCATACACAAAATCACTGTAAGTTTTTTTTTCGATTTTAGTACCATAACCTTTGTCTTATTACAGTTCATTAACATACTAGTGCTATGACACAAATATTCAAGAATTATTAGTTGCTTCTAGAGATAAGGCATGCCCATCACCTTCAAGAATTATTAGTTACTTCTAGAGATAAGAGATGCCTATCACCCTAAGAACATTATTGTCATTGTAAAGAAAAAGGATAATGACTTTTCTAACTAAAGTGTTGCAAACATTTATCTCTTATTATATATTCCAAAAATTATTTCTAAATTAATATCAAATTATTTCTTAAATTCAATAAAACAACATAATTTTAAAACCAAAAAACAATTTTTATTTTTCCATAACTTTTTAATTATATATTAATTATTTTTTCATAATATTTATTTTTCCATAACTTTTTTAATTATATATATATATATATTGATTATTTTTTCATTATATTTATATATTTATTTTTCCATAACATTTTAACTATATATATTATTATTTTTCATAATATTTATATATAATTTAACTTTAAGAATACAAATCATAATGATCTTACACGAATTACTTTTGTTCCCACGTTTAAGTATACAAATCATAATGATGTTACACGAATTATGTTTCACCCCACGTTTAAATATACAGGAATGATGAGGTTTTAAGTCTATAATTTAAGAAATCATCTTATTATAATATACAAACAATAAAAACATAGCCTTTTAAGTTTTAAGATTTCCACTTAATTCCTTAACTTTAATTTTTATAATCGTTTAAATTTCAATAACTTCAAGGCCTTATGGCAATGTCAAAACAAATAATATAACACAAATAACCATACTCATACTTATGTCTTTTCACTTACCATCCCATAAGAATATAAAAGATAAAATTTAGAATAAACATTATAGCTTTATTATTATATTATTATTAATTAAACTATATATATCACAATAATATAAGTAAATTAGCTGTAAATTCAAACCATGTCACTTTGATTTAATAAGTTTAAATTAATTATAATTAAATATACCGAAATCATTATTTTTGACATCATGCCTAATATCATTCCATTGAAATACCTTAATTGTCATAATTATCTTCTCTTAACAAATTTGGAGTACACAAAAGTTGAACTTAAAATGTGCATTCTACCTTTACGAGCTACTTGACTACACAAAAACTATTTGACTTTGGAATTTAACCATCCGATTGGACTATTTTATCGTATCATATCTTTTTTTTTCAGAGGAAAAAATACCAACCTTTGTTATTCATTTATGAATCAAAAGGCATCTTATACAAATTGGCCTCACATTCCTAGCACATAAATCATAAGGAAACCCCATCAAAGCAAAGACAAAAAAGATCTAAGATTAACATACAAACAACCCATATAGAGAGAGCCCAAAGTCTGACAATAGTAGACTTTTCTCATCATCCCTGATAAACAGGTCAGAATATGCTGATAGAGACCGAGAGTGATAAAAAAACAGACAAGTCCTGAGCAAAACATGCTGGCTGAAAGTCACAGCAATGCAGACTAGGAAAAAATACATATCATTCACTATGTGCCAAAGGAATAAGAGCATATAGCTCAACACATGCTAGAAAAGCATAAATTGACCATGATCTATGATCATGCCATCGAGAGATTCAGAAAAGAATCCAAAACCCATATCCATCTTCAAAGCCTGTTTGGAGAGACCATCATCCTGCGAGTTATGCTCACGATATATATGTTTGAAGATCACATGTGGGGCAGATAACAGCATAACATGAATATCATCACACCAATGATTCAAAGAAGGGACATTTAGTGTTGCGAGTCTGTTAAGCCAAGAGATAATGACAAGTGAGTCTCCATATATCGAGTGCATGGGTCAACCCATCAACTCACTCACTTTCAAAATAGCCCAAAGTGCCAGTAATTCAGCTCTGGTATTTGAGCTGCTTCCACGGCCCAAGGTGAAACTAATGTAGTAATCAGCATTGAGATAGATCACAAAGCCAGCACCACCAATATTTCCTGCAGCAGCCCCATCAAAAAAGCCACAAGGGAATTTCATCATGGGACTCGGACCAATATTCCTAATTCTTTGCTTTTTTTGTGGTACTGGATACAAGTACATAAGGTTATCAATCTGGGTGATGAGTGCATGAATTGAGGGCACTTTGTTGTCAAATAAGCATCTGTTTTTGAGATTCCAAATACACCAGTAGATGAACATCGGTAGATATCTGAAGAGTGCTGAGATCGAGATATGACTGAACCAATATTCTAGAAAGGAAGAGACAAATACAAAATGAGGAGAAGAAAACCCAAAATGAGCTGCAAAGATATATGACGCTTGATTTGACCATATTTGCTTCTACGTTAAATTATTGAAACAAAGTTGTATAATGTTAGTTAACATATAACTTGAAAACTATATGATGAACACAAACAAGAAACTTATCAGTTCCATACTTATATAGTAAGTTATATTTTACAATTTTAAGAGATTTGGCAGGAACATGAGCAAGAAAGATATTAATTTCATACTTACTTATATATAGTAAGTATATATTTTATTTCAATGGGGACAATGTACTCGTTAGTCCAGATTTATAAAATCTTTGTAATAGAGTAGACCCGTGTTCAATTCTTGTTAGGCTTTGACATAAAAATAAGTTCAAGGACTAGATTTTCTCTGTGAAAAAAAATATATGTTTTACCAATAGTTTAGATAATTTGTATGGTGTTATTTTAAAATATAAGTAAAAGTTCCCTTAATACAGGTGAGAGTCTAGAAGCCTCAGTGTAAGTGATGGGAGAGTGTCATCATGTAGAGGTGGCCTAGCATGATGGTTTATGGAGTGGATGCATGTGATAGCTTAAAGGTTTTAATGAAGAAGGGTGGAAGGATTATAGATGGGACATTGGTAGTTCGTTTGGGCATGCGAAAATATAGGTGGAGACGTGAGTTTCAGTTAAGTTCATGGGGAATGTCTTTAGCTCAGAATGGTGGCCTATCCATGTGTACGAGCCTCGGTTTTGGATCAGGGTGTCTTGCTAGAATTATCATGGAAAATTATGGGGTGATAGGATTTAGATAGACAGAGGGGCAGACCTAGCAGTGGGTTTGCTTGATGATGGTGAGGCCACTACTCAATGGAGAGTGGGAAGTTATGGGCATAGGCAACTTGAGAGAGTGAAGGTGTTGGGATATTGGGGCCATGGAGACACGTGGTCGAAGAGCTCGTTGAGAGGTTAAGGGGAAGGAAGAAGTGAGGCCAAAGAAGGAAACTAGGGAGCAGATGAAGGCAGCCCAAGATACCCATTTTTCAAATTTATGGTGCTAAAGGAAATTTAGGGGGAAATAGATGGGGTGGAGCAAGGCCTCTAGGTGGACTTGGAGAATGTAAGTTCGAGGAAGAATGGGAAGTTGAGGTTGATTAGATTCAGGATCCAGGGACAACTCGATCTCACATGGTGCTATATGAGAAGTTTGTGGCGATATTTTGGCTTATGAAGGGCCTATTGGCATAGGTTGTGATGGCCAGTGAGGAGAAGATAAAGGGAAATGAAGAGCCCATAGATTCAAGAAAGAATACAATTAAGATTCCAGACTGATGCATAAGAAAATTGATATCATTGCTCAGGCATTGGGAGTTTGGTTCATCCCTAGGCTATTGAGCGAGGGGAGCAAGTTGTCTACATCAGCAATGGTAGGGATGACATGCAACATGAGAGGCAACTAGGTCTCTTGATGCTTCAATTTATTTGCAAGATTTTTGGGTTTAATGTGTCTCTGTATGGGTGAAGTCGGGGGAGTCGGTTAAAAAGTGTAGGATTCGAACTTTGATTAGTTGGTTAGTAGCAATGTTTTGTTCAATGCAATTGAATGGTGATCTGACAGGTTGGAACCTCATTTTCTCCTACAGGGGAGGGGTGTGTTATGATTTGGATAGATAGATTCATGTGCTCGATAGATTGAATTCATGAGGAATGGCAATCATTAGTTTTTGATATGGTGTTCCAGACATGTAAATTTTCAGTAGTAATTTACGTAGTTAAGAGTTGTTTATGCTAGCAAAAGGTCGGGATCAAATCCTCAGGTGGCTATGTTGGGGCCTCACTCGATGTCCTCACCGGGTTAGGCTCCGTAATCAATCATGATCAACGGTTTACGTTGAGTACCATCTTAAAGAATGGAGAAGTGCTTGAATATTTCTCGAGCGATGTTCCATCTTTATATATATATATATATATATATATATAATAAATTAAATATTCAATATAATTATAAATAAAATAAAATCTCAAGTGCCACTCCTTTTTTATATTGCCTTGCTATGCAATATATTATTATAATTCCAAAAGGAAATGATCTTAGCTAATAGGTCACGTCCACGAGTGAAAACAAAACTGGAATTGAGACAATTCGTTCTCATTCCTTTAATGATAAGGACCCATCGTTCTCCTTAAAAAGTTCATGAAAGTTTGTTCTCCACCATCAAATAAATCGTTAATTATAGACAAAGGATATAATCATCTTGTTAGTCCCTGCCTTTTAGGATAGCACGGACTATATGATTCGGGTTGCCGTCATTTTCATTAATCTTCACATAAATTTATGCACTTTTTCCTTAAGTTTTCATTAAAAACTAATAAAAAACATGTTTTTTTCATTTCTTTTTATTTAATACACTGTTGTGTCCATGAATCACACTTCCTTGTATTTAGTACACCATTTTGTCCACAAATCACAAACTTCTACCTCTTATTTGGCCTTTTATCGAGGCAAAGGAGAAATCCAAGGAAAAATTAATACCCTCTTTCATTTAAAAGATTGGATTAAAATTCCAAAACATCTAAAACATATGGAAAGGTGAAGTAATTTTAGAGTTGGTTAACATTACTTCTCAAGCAGTTAACGTTTGGATATCGATACTACTACTTTTTACTTCAAGTTCTTCAAGTTATTGTGGCTTTTGGCATGTTGGCCACCTGCATAAATTTCTATCACTGCACCGCGATACCTCATACTAATAGACTGTTGAATGTGGTGTCCAACTTCTAGTTGCTATGTTGAAGCCTTCAAGCTGCTAAGTTGAAAGAGAACACAGTCTGAGCATCTAGAATCTGTTGAATGCGGTGTCTGGTTGAACACAATCTGAGCATCTAGACTCTGCTGAGCTTCGAGCTGCTACGTTAAAGCCTTCAAACTACTGTGTTGAGCAAAAACACAGTCAAAGATTCCTCTCAGTCTAAGAATCCTTAGGAATCTTAGATGATTGATTAACAGGTAAGCCTCTATCAATTCCAACCAATACAGTCTTTTGCACTAAGAAAATTTACAAATTGCAACGAAGAATTTAAACTTTGAAGGACTCTAATGAGTTTTGAAAAAGAAAAAAAACATTTCACATAAATGAGATACCTATCAGAGAATGAGCTCCGCGAACATCCTGTTCCTGCATTCCTCTACAACCTTTGTCGCCGCCTCAAAAATCAAGTCTTCGACTTATTGGCATCACAGCACAAACCTGTATCAATTTAATAGTGATTATATTCTGTGTAAGTTGAAATTTACCAGACATTTCCAATTCATGAATACATGTTTTTTTCACTATGCTCATGATTCCTAGGTTTTCAAGGTTTGACAGTGCATAATGTAACAAAGAGCTAAGAATAGCTAACTTGATAAAGATGAAAATCATTCTTACCATGATTGGCTCTTGATATCAGTCCTGTTGTGTCGGAACACAAGAATGGGTGGAATTGCCACTTAAATTCCACTAACGTGGGTGATAGTATTAAATTCACACCCACATTATATGAACATAGAGAGATGAGCCTCTACTAAGTGAGGACTGGAAAGATTTAAATATGAACTTCAAAGTATTTAGGGTATAGTGTCATGGCATATTTATTTAGGGTTTGTTCAGTTTCATGGCATATTGCAGTTGCAATAGCTTTGCATCTGTTATGATTACTATGATCAGTTTTAAGCTATGATTAACCATTTCTGATTAATTTTTGACTTTGTGTTAAGGTATATATATTTTATTGGGATGAGTGTGAGCTACTGTAATTTATGATAATTAAAGTGTAGGGTACTTTGTCAGAATCACATACATTATTGTTGTGCAATATTTTACTGTAATGTTGCAATATTCCACACCTCATCATTCTATTGTAATGCTGCATTATTATTCTACGTTGCATCATTCTATTTGATGATAGATAGCAAGGAATGCTATCCATACTTGATTCGTTGTTTCGTGTTTAAGTTACATATTATAATATGTTTATTATTTAATTTTAAAGAAACATGTGTATATGCTCTCTAACAGTGGTGTAAACACGCTAAGAAAAGTTGGGACTTACACAAGTTCAATGTTAAATTGGTTCCTATCTCCATATTTATTTTTTAAGTTGACCAAGGAGGGATAAACCTTAAGATACTCGGAGCATGCAGAACATTGATGACAACTAGCTTAAATTTATCAAAATCCTAGTTAGTGCTCTGGAACTCTACTTTAAACCATTGACGGCCAAGAACTTGGATCTCCGAGCCATGGACTATTTTTCCCTCCTCCACCACAAAATGGTCTTTTTTCTTTCGCAAAGCTTCTTCCTCGTCCTCCACAGGGTTCAATCCCCCTTTACACTAGTTGACAACCATCGGGGTTGATAGCTCACGGGACAACCACGTGGACAATCAATTTCTCTACTCGATTTAGGCTCTTCTGAAAGTTAATGCTGTAAGACCTCAGGAGCAGACCTCGGGAGCTCAGCACGTTGTGAGACCAAAGCTATATTCTCTCTTAAATCCTCCAAAAATATTTCAAAATCGTCACTCTAGAAAAGCAAGAAACACAATTAATTCCGATATCTCTCCATTTAATTACTTCAACTTTATGACAATACAAGCAACTAAAATTGTACAACACTATCATCTCTACTGGTCCAGGAATTTATAGTAATACGACTATGACAGACGCTCACCTGCTGCCTTAAGAAATAGGTAAAAGAGTTAATAAGCCAAGCCAGGTTAGTGGAGGTTAAGTGTTATCCAAATGAAATGTTTCAGAAGAAATTCTTTAGTCAAAACATCTAAACATTAAATCTTTTTATTTTAACCTATTCACAGAGATTGCATCAAACAATTCAAATAGTAAGAGCAAAATCTGACTGTATCTTTGACACGAAAGTTTCAAAAATAATGCAGACAATCATAGTACACTATAGTACATTTCTACATATTCGATTTCCATGAAATTTAAAAAAAGGCTCATGGGTACTAAATCAAGTAAAATAAATTGATGTCAAATTGATTCAAAATGTAGACAAATGCAACTTTACGGAAGAATATCTAAAGAATTAAAAAAATTCATTTTAACCAATGAACACAAATATCATTAAGTGTTTCAAATTATGTAAGGAAAAGGGATTCAATATGAAATCCTCTAAATCTATAACATTTCCACTGCATAAAATTCAAAAAATGGTCCGCTCATAATGTAGATATTGTTTTGCTTCAATTGGCCTAAACTAGGTCGCTACTATCACCCAACATGACCAACAGGTTTTTCGTCTTCAGGCTGAAAATAGTGATGTAGTCGGTTCAGTCGAGCCCTGTCATTTCCCATCAACTAATTAATTAGAGTGGTGAGATATATCCAGATATGTTCAATGATTAGTTTCATAGTGATTAAATAATATATTCATGAGAGAAACTCTATAGAATGGATAACTAAATATAATCAACAAATTAAATGAATCAGGTAGAGGGAAGGAATTTCTCCATGGGTCATTCACCTTCCCTTGTTCATCATTAGCAGACCAAAAAATCTCTCGAAGTGCTATACAGCTGTCTACGTTTCCTACAACGAAATTATTGTGTTCAAAGATCAGATCATCTATTGCATTAATTGCATTAATTACATAATACATTGAATCCAATCTAAACAAAAATAGTCATTAATCTGAAAGTATACCAATACACTATAAAATACAAATAATCATTAAATCCATCCTTAAAAAAAAGGAAAAACAACTGCAGTGAAGTCCTATGCATTGCATACTAAGTTAATTCCCTAATCCCACGTAGTTGTAAAATGTGTTTATGCATACACTGATACACACCCGGACCTAGGCGAATTCATGACTTAGAAGTCAGTATATCACCCCTTTATGGTTTACGGTCATGCAGTATATGTACATTCCAATTTGAAATAAAATAACAGCTCAATAGAGGCCAAAATCAGGGATGCTAGGGCACTGAATTTCTATTGTAAGTTGTCATTTACCTGAAATATTGAAGGAAAATAGATGGCCTGCAGCTGTAGTGCATACTCATAGTTAATTCCCAGGATTTCCGTTGTCAGGTGTTATTTCCGTGAAAATTCATAGCATATAAAACAGTAAGCCATGCAAAAAGTTGAAACTAGAGTCGAGACAGAACATAGCCAGATGTCATTCATTATTTGCCAATTGGAGATGCATGCATATATTATTCATGTGACTAACAGATGACATCCGAGTTTTAATACTAGCTTTAGTGGGAACTTGGAAGCTAGGGCACATAGCAAGGGTGGGTTTTGTAAAACATGTGACGCTAAATTCTCAAAATCATACTGTGAATTTTCAAATAATCGCATCTGATAGGAATTTGCCAATTGGATATACATGCATATATTCTCTCCATGTGGTATGCATGCAATCAAATATGTTGCAGCAGCTGTTTTGCTTCAAGCCTGGCAGAGTTCTCGAAAATCCAAATTTAGCTTTCAATAATATTTAATATTTCTTGTTGTTGCCATGAATGAGTTGCAGGTTTAGTTCATGGTTCCGAGAAAGCAACCCAAGCGGAAAGAGAAACTTCAACAAACTTTGCTAGAAGGATTACTCATGGAATCATAAGATCCCTAGACAGTCCCCAGACTTCCAACATATTGATAGTCGTGGCTCATCTGGTTATTGAGAATACACTTTAAAGTATCAAGATGGTCTATTTTCGCACTTTAAAGTATCAAGATAGTCTATTTTCGTGCTATTGAATGACAATTCAATAACTCTTTGCAACTTCTCAGCTTCATTCATTTGTGACCGAATATGTTGTAACACACAACATGAAGTAGCCATAGCAATTGATAAAACTATTCAACTATAGCAAAGTTTTAACCATGATTTTTTCAACAGGTCAACAATACTACATGCATATTGAATTCAATTTTGAATGCATATCTTCTAAACCTTTGACCAATGTAACTACGTATCCTTCACAAGTAACTACATATTGTTTTAGGCATTCATTTACATGTAACTAAGTACCTTTCACAAGTAACTACATATTGTTTTAGGCTTACAATACATTATACTTTTAACAAGCTTGTTCTTCCCATTAAGGTTCAAGAGACTTGTGAGGCTCAATCCTTCACATGTAACTACATATTCTTTTAGGCTTATAATACATTATACTTTTAACAAGTTTGTTCTTCCTATTAAGGTTCAAGATAGACTTGTGAGGCTCAAGGCAGGGACTTGCTGCCTTGCAGCCCCACTTGTTAAAAAAGAAATTATTCAATCTTAAATTTATGTAGGACACAAACATTGTTTTTGAGTACTTAAGTTTGAGGGTCCTCATCTTTGGTGGAATAAGTGCAACCCTTACTAGAATTATAGGATGCTCCTTAACGCCTTGCGACCAAGTTGGCTCGTAATTATTGTTCCTTTTACTCTTGTTCTTAGAGGGTTAATTCTAAGTCCTTAATTATATTCATAAACAAGGAGGCTTGAAGAGTAATTAAGTTATAAAACTATTGTGTTTTAAGAAAAGGTAAATTAAAAGGAAATGATAATAATACTTTACCTACTTTGTATTATAAATTTTAGAAATTTATTATTCCAAAATGTTTCTATATTAATTTAATGATAAATTATATCATGAAAATTAGACTTTGATAATATTTTTTTACATTTAAAATGTTGAAAAAAACTATATTAATCTACTCAATTAAAATTTATAATTTTTATGTTATTCACATCATTAATATATCAATTGAGATTTATAATTGTTATGTTATTCACATTATTAATATATCATCAATTTTATTATTATTATCATATAATATGACCAAATAAATATTTTTTTTTTAATATTTTAGTATATCATATTTTTAAAATCTAATGTTTATGTGAATGGAGTTTTGATCAATATTTAATTTAAACATACTTGAAATAGAGTTGTTAGCCCATATAATGCTCGAGAATATAGAAATGGTAAAGGGTTCTCTCTTATAATTTTACATCGTACGAGTTAAATGTCTAACTTGTTCAACCTTGAGTTCAATGTCGAACTTGTTAAATTTTCACCTTGTTATATACAATGGGTGACGGGTCCACTTTTTCCAGGAGAAAAATAGTTGTTTCTTGATATTCATTAGAATCAAAGGTAACTGTTACAGCACAAGTGGTCCTTCTCTATAATGGACATGTCAACTGATAAGAAGCAAACTCAGTCTCTCAAAGAGATACTGCCCCCCAACAACAATGATGAATCATGACTCAAACAATAAGATACAATGAGGAGTCCATAACCCAAATTAAAACCACAGTCAACAAGACTGACTAGGATATCAACCACAGCTCTATCCCGATTTCCAAGATGGTTACAAGAGAATACAAGTAAAACCAGATATGGCTTATCCAAGGAGGCACTCGTGGGGATGCCAATACCAAAACAAGAGGAGAACAATGTCTACCTCAGACATCCAAAAGGATGTAATAATCAAAATCCCGTCATCCTCTTGAAAAACAACATCAAAGATGTGATAAAAGGAGTAGGCCAGCTCAAAGCTAGTAAAGTTGAATCATTCAATTCCCCACACATTCACCATTAATTGATGGTAGTTAAAACGTTGGAGGTAGCAATTCATACATTCATATCAAATTGATAAGTGTGTTTAACATAATAAATAATAAAATTAAAAAATCAATAAATTGTGTAATAAGTGGTAAAGAAACATGTTGATGAATGAATAGGTTTGGATTTGATGGTTGCTTTACTCTTTCTTATATATATATGAGAGAAACAAACATGAGATTAATGTGTTTAATGGGTAGGTGGAGTGGAGTGGAGACTTAAGTGAACTTGAGAAAGTGTTGAAAGTAGCCATTCATAGTTCGGTATTAACTTGATAAGAGTGTTCAGTGTGGAAATGAGATGTAATCAAGTAGTAAATAACATATTTAGGTTTTGGTGTGTTGTTATCAATTAGTAAAAGTATATGTTATGAAAGGAATATATATCTTAGTGATAGAGAAGCCTGATAAGTATGTGTCGATTATAGATTTGATTTTGATTTTTCAACTTTTCAACATAATATCAGTGTTAATTGCTAAAGTTAATTGGTTTAATTTTTATTTTACAACTTTTTAACATAGTATTAGTGTTAATTGCTAAAGTTAATGAGTGGAGTGGCTAGAAAGCTCGAGTTAAACATGGCTTAGAAAGGGCATTGAAAGTAATAATCCATGGTTCAACACTAAACTAAAAAAGGTGTTTAACATAAAACTAGCATACAACTTATTGTGCTCAAAACTTCTGGCTTTGAAAGTTAGTCTCACACTCTTTCCTTGGATGAACAAATAAATAATAAAAACACGTTGTCCTAACTAGTAAATAAAACATATGATCCAAACCTCAATCTCAATCATAAACTTAAATGAAACATTTGTATTAAAAATACAAATATTTGCAAGATGAGAGACATATTATAACTTGGAAACTGATATAAATATATAGAACTTTGGCATTGGGATATAAATAAATCATGTTTCTTTATGGTGGTAATGTTGATGATTCTTTAGAGTTGTGAAGTTTGGGTGGAAGCATATCCCAAGAAGCTTGGAGCATAATAGAGTAGATGCAAAAGTAGCTTATTACTTACAACTTTAAAAGTAAAAACACTACTCCCTACAACATTCTCCTCATTGGAGCTAGTATGTTTCCCATTGAATGTGAGGCATTGAAACACTATATTATATACCAACACAAAGACATGCTTCCCATCGTTTCCCTACAATTGTGCTTAACCCATCTTAAGCTACCATCTTAAGCTAAAAAGAGGTTGGAAAAATGACTTTGATAAATAGTTAAAATTTCAAGACATCAAACGTAATAGTAAAATCGAAAATAAGGGTCTAAATTTCTTTGGAGTGATGAACATATAAAAGATTATAAAATTAAAACTTTGTTATTATATAAAAATTGTCAATCCAAACTTGGTCATCCTTCTTACCTTAATAAAATTGCAAACCTCAAGTACAAAAAGATACTTTATGAGACCATAACTAACTTGCATGAGATGCATAGAGATGAAAATATAAATGATTAAAAAAACTATGTTAACTTATAAAAAATAAAGATGAAAATATAAATGATTAAAAAAACTATGTTAAATTATAAAAAAAATTGCCAATCCTAAACTTGATCATCCTTTTTAATTTAATAAGATCGTAAATTTTAATAAATAAATGACTTGCATAAGATGCATAAAAAAAACTACAAATAAACTCTTTCTAAAACTTCTTTGAAATACAAAATATTTAATTTATATAACTTAAACAAATTGAAGACAAAGCTCAATTCCTTCTAAGATTCTCTACACAATATTTTAGATGTATTAATAATGATATCTATAACCACAATTTGATTACTAAAATTGTATATTAAAATCCCAAACATTTTATTACAAATATAAAATCTCATTTAAACACACATCTCTATAAATAAATTTATGATTAGAATTTTTCATTTTTTGAACTCTCTTTATTGACATACTAATTTCACTTTATTGATATACTAATTTCACTTGATTGACATTATGATTATGTTTTTTTAACACTAATCTTTACTGCTACCAGCATCAATAATAATAATAATAATGATACCGAAAAAAAAAAGGACAAATATAAATGTGTACATAAATTGTTGTTGTCCATCCAATATAGCTTGGATGGTTGGGAAGAACGATTGTTACCCTCCCCACAGAGGTTCAATTCTTATAAGTAATATGACGCTCTTGTTAAACCCCTATGTGTTTTACATAAGGTCAAAGTGCATAATCACAACAAATATTACTCAAAGAACAAATAAGAGCTCTAGGAGTAACAACCCTTAAGAACCCTTCCCCTCGATCCTGAGTGGTAAATGTCGTTAGCCAGGGATCACACCTCCAACACAAACCACACCATCGTTGGAAACCACCACCACCAATCCCTCGCCACCGCAGGAGCCATCCTGCTGCTTGAGAACCTGGAGAGCACACGCACCACCACAAGTGCAGTTAAAACACTACCTCGTCGTCATCGAGAGCTGTCACCAACGGTGCCTGAGAAAAGGGCCACTGTCGCCATTAGAAACTCATTGTCGTAACCAATCCTCCTCTTCCTCTGTGAAAGGCCTGCCACAATAACCCAAAACCGTCACCATTAGATCAGAGAAGCAAAGAAAAAAGGATGGGTGGATGAAGCAACTATGATAGAAACCCTAGTTGCGTGTAAGTATTCTCAGCTCTCAAAACAAAAACAACATATATAAATAGAATGTTTGTAATGACACAAATCAATTATAAATTATGTTATACCATCATTATAGTTATCATTCTTTTTTTAATGTACAAATAATATTGTTTTTTAAACTATAAATAACTATTTGTTAAATTATTAATTACAATTCAATTTTTTTTAATTATTAATATAAATACCATGATTATTATAATTAAAATTTTTAAAAATAATCAATTTTAGACATGACATGATGATAATATTTTTGAAGAATTTTAATATTATAAACATTATTACAACTTTCTGAGATAAATAAGTGTTATTTATTTAACACCGTGATCGATCAGTCACATAGAGCTACTTCAATCGTAGTTAGATTTGACCATTATTTATAATGACTTAAAATAAGCAGCGAATTATATCAAAAGGATATCAAATTGACTACGTCCAACTCTTCATTTCAGTAAAGTCAAAACTAAACTTTACTTGAAGGAGCGTTCGAATTAGACTTTTATACTGTTAGAAGGTATATTGATTATCAATTATATTAAATTATTATTATCTGTAATAAATATTTGTTGTTCTTTTTAAATATAAATTTAGTTTCAAAATCCAAGCCTAGTGGGAATTAAATAATAACAAATTAATTTTCATTAATTGCTTTTGGAAATCTCCCATTATTTAACTAAGCAAGCTATTTAACCGACCATTTGCATCGGGGTCCACTTTACTCCCTCCGGTAATAGATTAGTGTGATATCTTTCTATGATAGTGAGACCAAAAACAACAGATTCTGCTTCTTTTCACATTTTCATTGCAGATCAATTCTACAACAAACTATTATTACACTCCGGTATAATGCAATAATGAAGAATACTAATTTACCAAATCAAATTGAATCTACTTACTGAACGGATCTAAAACTAATGTGAAATTGTGTTCTAAAAACTATTTGAAATTGTGTTCGAAAAACTTGTAATTTGAAATTCAATTGTTATGGATTTGATAATGCTAACGTTCTGTGTGTATGCTAGTTTAAAACTTTAACCTCGCCAATGTTCTGTGTGTATTCTAGTTTAAAAATTTAACCTCCTTGATCATGAAGATAAAGAATCCAGGGTTTAAACCTGGATCGGGTTCCATAAAACAAACAAAGGAGTTGATTAATTGTTACAAGGAAGTTGGTAAAATGTTCCAAGTTTTAGATCTTTCCAGTTATTTTTATGGAGTTGANATATATATATAATAATAAAATTATAACTTATATTTTTATATTAATATTATTTTTTAATTTTTATTAAAAAATCATAATTTTATTATATACAACTAAGTTACATTTTATATGACCTTAACTATTTCATATTCATAAACCAACTAACACACATCTCAATTCTAACATATTACTTTTTATAATTGTATTATATTAAATGATAATACATTTTAATGGTAGCATATTATTTTTTATAATTTTCTTTATAATAATTATTAATTTTCACTTCTAACTAATTATGATTATTATATTTTTATCATAATAATTATAATAGTTATCAATTTTCATTTGTCCATTGGGTGTCTGAGAGGAATGATTGTTACCTTCCTCACCTAGATTCAATTTTAGTAAGCAACATGATGCTCTTGTGAGCTCCTATGTAATGCTTGATATTCTCTTTTGGAGCCCCTTTCTAATAAATATGTTGATGATGTAAGATGACCATAACTTGATTCTTGTTTGAATAGGAGGTGTTTGTATTTTCCCTGGAATAACCCTCTAACAAATGCCCTCTAACAAATAGTGAACCACATTTAAAAAAAAAACTATCAACTTTCCTTCATAGTCACCAAATTGTGGTCAAACCATTCACTTCATGATTGTGGATTAATAAAACTTCAAGTACATAAAAAAATCCTTAACCACTATAATAATTGATCTAATAAATTAGTGGTGAAGAATACAAATTATGAGACATTGCTTTTTGATAAATAGCTCTGTAACAAATGGTGAACCACATTTTTTTAAAAACTATCAACTTTCACTCATAACAAAGATCAACATATTTTTATAATACTAATAAATATTATTTATACTTTCTAACAAAAGAACTCCACTTTTATTTTTATTATTATATATCTTTCATTCATGATCACCAAAGTGTAATCAAGCCATCCACTTCATGATTGTGGATTAATAAAATTTAAAGTATATAAAAAAATCCTTGACCATTATAATAATTTATTTAATAAATTAATGGCCAGGAATACAAATTACTAGACATTGCTTTTTGGTAAAGAACCTAAACCTAATTATTATTTTTAAATCACCAATTATATATAATAATAATAAAACTTTATTAATCCTTAAAAAAAGTAATTTAATAAATAATTAGCGAAGAATACAAATCATGATATAAGGAACCTAAACCTAATTATTATTGTTAAATCACTAATTAAAATGACAAAAAAGCTTTAAAACAGGGGCTAGCCGTGGCCACGGTCAGAATATTTAATTTGGATAATGTTATAAATGGAAAAAGGTTTCATGAACTTCACGAGAATACATAATTTGTATAATCTTCGAGAACATGATTCTAGAATAAAGAAGAATATTATGCCATTCCTTTATGCGAGGGTTGCTTAATTTTGTTACATAGTGTGCTATCTCATAATCAATCTAATATCTCTCCTTCTAGAATAAATATATTTCTCATATCACTTGGTATTTTGTTGATGGCTTAGGTAGGGTGTTGATAATTCCTAGGGTTAAAATTCAATTGATTGGATGTAAATATGCATAGAGGTCTTAATAAAAAAGTTGATTAAATGACGATAAAGTTAAAGTTAAATAATGGGAGATTTCCAAAAGAAATTATTGAAAATTAATAATTGCAAGTAGAGTTGGATTTTGAAACTAAATCAACAAATATTTGTAACAGATAATATAATAATTTAAATATAATTGATCATCTAAATACCAGCTAACATCATAAGAGTCAAATTCCAGCCCTCCTTTCAAGTAAATGATAGTTTTGACTTTATCGAAATGAAGAGTTGGACGTAGTCAATTTGATATCCTTTTGGTTGAATTCGCCGCTCATTTTAAGTCATTATTTATAATGTTCAAACCTAACCACGATTGAAGTAGTTCATGTGACTCATGGATCACGCTGTTCAATAAATAACGCTTATTTATCTCAGAAAGTTGTGATAATTTTTTTCCCATAAAGAAAAAGGTAACATTTTAAATTATTTATCTCAGAAAGTTGTGATAATTTTTTTCCCATAAAGAAAAAGTAACATTTTAAATTATAAAGGTATATGTATAAGTAGTTTGTATTAAAAAAAACTAGGCTGATATGCCTAGAGATAGGGCATCTCATCAAAAAACACATCCAAAATAAATAAATTGATACCAAATACTAGAAGAGATAAATCAACCTTAAAAAAAGAAGGCCATTATCAATCACCAAATATAATCTATAAAAGAAATAGTCTTATCAACTGTAAAAAAAATATAAGTAAAGGTAAAAAGCAGTCAAACAAGTAACCATCCAAAGACCAAACAAGAGCCATCTCAACTAGTAAATACTCATACGGTTTCCGAAGAAGGAAATCATTTGACCAAAATTCCAAGAAAATAAAGCCTTCCTGAGCATAAAGGCCCAGCCGAGAGAGCTCATCCATTGAAGAATTGAATTCCCTAAAAATATGAATAAGAGAGACATGTGGTAAATCTAAGAGCAAAGATCGAACAAAAAACAACCAATGGTTGAGCTGCAAAGATTGTATCGAGCATTTGTTATTTTCCCGGTCAATGATCAAAGCAGAGTCTCCCACAATCTGTTGCAAATCTATACCTCTATGCTTAGCTACAAAAAGAATAATCCATAGACCCATAAGTTCAGCCCGAGTATTTGTGCTAGACCCACAATTTATCCATAATTTAATAGAGTTGTGTCAGTCCAAAACAATGAGAGCCCCCGCTCCACATTTGAATCCATTATCCTGGGAAGCACCATCAAAATGAGCACGGCAACCAGGCATATAAATCGGATGAGGCTTGGGCATTATAGGTTGCATCTACACCCAATGATTCCCACAGAATTCATGGTATGGAGAAAAATATTGACTAACAATACCAATTGTCAAAAAAGAACAGTTATAAAAAATCATTATGTTCCTCCCAGTCGAAAGCTCCCATATAATAAAACAAGCCAACTCCCCCCATTTAGGAGCAGATTGGAACCATATTTTGATTCATTCATCAAAGGATGCATTAATCTAATCAAATTGGATATTGCATGTAGAAATGGACGAAGCCCAGGCATGTTTGGCAACTTGACAATGGAAGAACATATGAATCATAGATTCAAGCCTAGAGGAGCATAAAATACATATGTTCAGACCCTGAAAACCGCTACGTAATAGATTGTCCCGTGTTAATATTTTGTTGTCCAAAGCCTGCCAAAAAAAGATCTTTACCTTATGGGGAATCTTCCACTTCCAACGTATATTGAACCACCATTTATGAGAAGTCGATATGTTTGACATTGATGCATCATATGCAAGCTTGGTCGTAATGACGTCTGTTCCAATCTTCGAGGAGCACTTGATAGAATCATCAATATCAAAGAGTCGAATGTTGTTGCGATATAAACCAAGTGTGTAATTGAATTGGTCAATTCCTCAACCATATAACCATAAAGGCCCAATTGAGCAGTAAAAATCCATTTCGAAGGATAAAGTAAAGACCTGTTTGATACCAATACATGATATAAAAATTTATATCCTTTCATTTTGAAAACATAGGTAGTCTCAATAGATAATTTGTATTCACTTGGACCACCCATAATAGGGTCTTCACCAACAAGAATAGATCTTCCATTACCCAGAGACCATTCTAACCAGTCACCCAGGACATAAAACAATGATACAAGACCAACCCATATGTTTGAAGTATGCATCTTTGATTACTTTTTCCTTAAACTAGATGCATTGTAGAAAAGACATATTTTTAAGGTATTTTGCTCAAATTACTTGGCTCCATAAACTTGTCCCGAATAATGCCCTCCATAGATTCTTTGTTGGAAGAGTTTTTTGAAATAAAAATGTTTTTTAGTGACCCCCATCATAAAATGTATGCTTTTGACAAGTAATTGTTAATTTCAAATTTAGATTTGCTCGTAAAGCTTTTGAGTTGAGGTGATATAGTTGTCGTTTTTCTTTTAATGTATCAATAATATTGTTTTTTTAACTATAGATAATTATTTGTTAACAAACAATTATTATTTTTAATTATTAATATAAATATTATGATTATTAAAATTTAAAAAAATTAATTTTTATTTTTATTTTTGGACAATAATTTTAAAGAAATTAATATAATAATAATAATCTATTTTTAAGGTCACTACCAAGGTGTACATACACTACCCCCTTTTGCCCTTTTGGATTTGAACCAGTGACCTCCTAAGAGGAAACACATGCTCTTAACCTTTAGGCCCACTTATGCTGTACCCATGTAATGAAAGTTAAAACACTTTATACATTGTTTTGGTGGTGTGGGTGGTGTTAGGTAAGAGAATACTCCATCCAAAAACCACAACCACTTAGCCTAAGTCTAAATTGACATTCTCAATTCAATTTTGTATTAAAAATATAAACTTTATCAATCTAAAATTGCACTTTTAATAAAAAACTTTAAATTGGATTTGTGATGACAAACTAAAATAATTTGAATATTCAAAACATTAATGGAAATGTTGAACTCCAGTGTCTTGACAAGAAAAAAATAATTTGAATATTCAAAACATTACTGGCACTCAATGTCTTAAAAAAACCATTTTCAACATTTTAGTTATTAATATATTTGTAAAGTTTGAATAAGAAAAATAATTTGTAGCTTGACTAGTTGTGAGGAATGATTGTTACCTTCTCCATCAAGAATGACATGATGCTCTTGTGAACCCTATGTAATACTTTATATACTTTATATGCTCTAACAAACGGTGAACCACATTTTAAAAGTTTGAATAAGCAATAATTTTAGTGAGATTTTTAAATTTGACTTAACTTTTATAACATAAAAAAGATAATCATATTAATAATATTAAATTTTATATTTCCATAAAATTTAAAAATAAAATAATTAAAGTAGTGTAAAGATTTGGCTAATTAAAATAAGTTAATAATTGTTAAATTAAACTTAATTATTTTTTATAATTTTATCACTCTTAAAACCAACATGTTATAATAATTATTTTAAATTTGTTTATAACTAGTAAAACCAAATTGTTATATTGTTTTTTTTTTGACAGAAGCATAGGGGTAGATTATATTAGTGCCGGTATTTAGCTACCGAAAGCTTGATACATAGATATTCAGCTACAAATATGCCGAGCC
>LPNX011101308.1:332544-368122 GCA_001517045.1 Pseudotsuga menziesii
CTGGAATGGCAGCGGGCAAAACAGAGGACTCCCCCCGACTAGAGGCCACTTCTTTGAAAGAAGGGCAGACCCTTCGTTGAGAGGCCTGAGAGTTGCCAAGAGAGAAAACCGGATCTGAAGGAGGAGGGCCAGCGCTGATCGGGGCAGCCACGGAGTTCATGGCGGCTGCAACAACAATCGAAGGGCGAGCTGGAGGCCGCAAGGGCGATCTGGAGGCGGATGGCGAACTGGAGGGCGATTTGGAGGCCGCCATGGCAAAGGCCACGCTGGGATGTGCCGCGAGGGTGGACTGGAGCCGTGAGAGTGCTGGAGGGGCGGCAGGAGGCCGAAGCCCTCAGCAAACCTAGACGCGAGCTTCAAACGCCGTGAGCTCGCTCCCCGTCCTCGTCTCAATGTCTCCGTGACCAAAACCAAATTGTTATATTGTTATAATAGTTATCTTTTTAATAAAATTATTCAAAATAATATAAATATTTTTTTTATATCTTAACTATATTAATACAAATTTAAAATTATTTAATTTTTATAATATTCTTAACTTTTTATTTGTTACTCTACTTCTTTATATATGCTTAATATAAAAAAATGATATTTTGAATATAAATAACCGTAACTTTATCCAAATCATTTTTCCTGATGCATAAATGGATTCATCATCCTCAAATACTCCGATGGCACCAAGATTATGCAACTTTAATAAATACCGTATATTTTTTCAAGAATCAATCTAAAATTTCCATAGAAATGAGAAAAGGTTAAAAACTTCTAACATTTAGACTACCGCATAAAAAAATTACATTTCTCAATATCATAAACATGTGTAAATACCTATGCATTACTCTTCAAAAAAACTTTAAACCCTACTTAAAACGATTCAAC
Source organism: Pseudotsuga menziesii (assembly GCA_001517045.1). Classification (NCBI taxonomy): domain Eukaryota; kingdom Viridiplantae; phylum Streptophyta; class Pinopsida; order Pinales; family Pinaceae; genus Pseudotsuga; species Pseudotsuga menziesii. Next base: position 333,424 of record LPNX011101308.1, read on the forward strand.
CATATATCAAAAAGTATTACATGACTATCACTTTCATAAAAATCCAAATACAATCCTAGTTTTAATATAGACCAAAACTCCATTGTTTCCTTCATCTACAAACCATGATCGCCATTCATTCCTCAAAATTATGTTGTTTTGCATTACAATTTTCAGATCTGCCTTGCTCATGGAGGATCCGAGAAAAAACGTATGGGAATAACCTGTCGAAACTTCTATAATCTTCTCAATTATATTCCGCTCTCCCTGCTTCAAATTCACCCCACACTTAGATAGAATACCAACCTCACTGTTCCTTTTCCTGTAGACGTGGGAGAAAGTTATCACCTCCATACTTATTTTTAAACACTTTGTCTCTTCCCATATCGGCCTTAGAAAAACTTTGTGGCATCTTTTTTCTTTTGTGATCCAGTGACTTTCTCATCTCTGAAAACCTGTAGTTGCTTGATATTATTTTCCACTACTAATAATAACCAACATCTTGAGTGACATAACTTTGCAAAATTATTTGTTCTTGGCCCTAACCCAACCTTGAATTTGTACTTTTTATCCTTTGACATGTGTAACACTCCTTTAACACTAGATAAATTGTGATCTCTTTGCGTAGCTCTATCGAAATACCACCATGTAATGTTCTAATTTATCTCCTCTTCCTTCACCTACCGAGGACTAATACTTTTGTTGATATGAGGAAAGCTATTGGGAATGGTTAGGATTCGACTTGCACAAATGAAGGGAGAGATAAAAGAGTCTTCAAAAAGACTATGGTTCTCAACAATCCATACTTGCTAGGCCATGATTAATGGCAATCCCTTAATTGCGTTGAAGCCTGGGTTAAGCCACCAGCTCTTGAGGCAATCTTGGATTGTTGTACCAACCCATAGGCATATCATCTAGATTAATATTTCTAGTTCCTTCCAAACTTGAGAAACATAACTGCAATATATAATCAAATGGTAATTTGTCTCCTCAACATTTTTGCACAAATAACATCTACCCGACCCTTCCCAATTCCTTCATTGCAAATTATCGCAGGTCAACACTTTATTGCATAGGAAAAACCACACAAGGATCTTTGCCTTGGCTGGAAATTTGAAATTCCAGATTGCTCGCCACCACCAATTTGCCATTTGATTCAACGCCAACAATGTACCATATCCCAATTTTGGAGAGTAGCATCCCTGAGGATCACACACCCATACCAAGGAGTTATTCTACTATGAATTCTCACATGACATCGATTTAATTGATCTGTATTGGCCTTCTATCGAATGCCATATTCCCCCCTATAACCTAGATACTTTGCATTCAACCATCCTTGACCCAACAAAAAGGAAACCACTTGATCAACAAATTGGTTAAGAGTAAACAACCCTCTTGAATCTAAGTTGCATCACCATATGGAACGACAGAGAATGACCAGTACCACTCCCTACCCAAGAGTTCTCACCCACTCGAATACTCTGCCCATCCCCCACCTTCCACGCTAATCCATTTCCAATCACCTTAAATGATAACATCACAACTTTCCAAATAGTAGAAACATTTTGTAGACCTTTAAATCCATTAAAAAATTCAAACCGATTCTATATATTTCATAATAACTACTTCTTTCCAAAACTCTAAACCATTGATTAGTCTCCAAACACTTTTTAATCTCGAAACACTTTCGGCCTCCAAAACCTTTAAAATAAACATAGATTTTTAATACCTCCAACTCGTCCTTAGACATTTTGGCAATGCTCAAGCTTGCCATTTCATCCAAACTATCCCTTATACACTAAGGAAAAATGCCCAAGCCACTCCTTTGACATTTTGGCAATGCTGAAGCTTTGCCATTTGATCCAAACCGTACGGTCCCCTTATGCTCTAATTTTCCTTGACCTAAAAAGCAATATTAATTTATTTATATTTTAAATATCAAACTTTATTCTCATTAATATTATTAATAATTTTGATATCTTACCGTAAAAATAATTATTATAAAATTACCGTATTACAATGACGGATTCCTACAATACTTTTCTCAAACTTTCATGTTATGTTACACATTCCGCATCGATACTATCCATGTGCATTCTGAGTCTGAAGTCCACGAAGGCAAACGGAGGTTTTGGTTTAAGGTGTTAGACCCAAAAATTAAAGGATTCTCTCTCTGACGCAATTTATTCGAATCAGGAAACTGCTCCCCTTTTTTCTCCCCAGGTAAAATGTCGGGCGTTCTTATGCCAGAGTTAGTCTTCCACAAGCGGTCCACGCTTCAAAGAAGTTGTCCCACATGCCTTCCTCAATGTCCTAGTCTCTACTTCTGCGTCCTTCCCCACAAAATTCCAGAAAAAATATTCTTTATATATAAAGCAAGAATTCATGCTTTTGGTCTACCAGTCCATGCCTGCCCTGGTACTCACCTCACTCTTCTGTGCGTTTTTTCTATTCATTCAATATGAATACAGTTTGATCCGGTGTTTTCCTCAATTTATTGCTTTCTTTCATCGACACACACGACAAGTATGCCTGGCTTCTTTCGTGTGCTGACCTCTGGGAGTATTGAATGGTGGCAACGTTTCTCAAGTATATTCTCATATGCATTTACTCACAACAAATCGCGTTTCGGACTCGTCTTCTTCGCGGACAACGCAATTATTTCTCGCAGGTAGTGTGTTTTTAATACCGCCTCTCTCCCTTTCTATGAGGAGGCAGTTTTGGAAATGTTAGTTGTATGAGGTACCCTTAACCATACCAAGTGTTGCAGGTGTCAATTGTTCTGAAATATCTGTATGCTGTGGCGATGTTGTTTTGAAGGACAGGGCACTGTCTGTTTGTTTATATGTTGTTTCAAGGGCCCACTGAAGCTGAATGGGAAGATACATAGCCCCTTCAAATTGCATTTGGAGATGATTATTATGTTTTAACCTGATTCATTGAGTGTGTTAGTATTCAATGCCTGATTGAGTTGGAATCAATGAAAGCAGCTGTTTAGTAAGGTTGCCACCCTTCAAATGAAACTGAAAGGGAACACAACCCCTTCAAACTGCATTTGAAGGTATCTCTGTTTTAATCTACCTAAGTTAATTCATGTGCTGATTGTCCGAGAATCTTCTAAATGTTTGTATAGTTTTAGGTGAACGGTTAGGTTTTCAACTTAGAATGGAATTTTGTATGAACCCAAGTTAATACTTCCTGATTGAGGAGAGACCCAAGTCTGACCAATTCATTTGAAGTCCATATTAAATGGAAAGCAGAGGCATACTAACCACCACTAATTCCAAGAGCCGCCCATTCGTAACAATATCTACAAAATTTCCAGATGTTTCATGTTGCTAGATTTTTAAACATCAAATTGCCAGATGTATAAAATGATCGAAAGCCTTGCGAGCAAGCATTCGGTCCGATATCTGTCATCAATCACGCAAGTTTGGTAGATAACAGAGTGATGAATAGCTTGTTGGATGGCATATGTTTCAATTATAGGTTGGTAAGAATTATGGAATGCTTGAAGTTGTCGTTGACAAGAATTCAATTCATATGTGCTATCCATGCCACGAGTATTTATACATAATCGACCAGTATCTTGCCGAAGGCCTTTGATTTTGTCTGTTGGCTTGCAAATCATAGACAACTTAAGGTGAGGAATCATGAATTATATATATCAGGTATTTGGTTGACCCGCTTATCTTCCAGAAATCAATCCTCAGAGAAATTCTCTAATTGTATGATGGTACGATTGCATGTGTGTTTGGTTGTCATCCTTGTTTAGTTTTTTAATACTGTTCAAACTTCGTTATCAAATATTTCATGTCTATATGTGTGAATGTCACACAAAATCCAAAACCCATTGCTAAAGACCTCCCAAAATAGAATTAAATGAAATGACATGGAATTCTCTTATGATGATTTCTTTGTTTGCTAATCTTTTTGGCACTGAACATGACTCACCCCAGTGAAGGCAAAAATCCATGATTTTATGACTACCATGTAGACCAATATGATTCTCACTTGCACTTTAGGAATTTATCTCGGTATTAGCTGTTTTTCTGCAAACATTCTAACATCTGAGCAGTTAACATAGTCTATCTCATAAAATGCTCCACTTATGTGGTAGAATGATCATAGATTCTTGGCATTCTCTTAAAATTCATACATTAGATGTCCTAGTACAGTGCCATTGTACAGGCAGGTAGCACAGGTACATGTAAAGGCTCACATTGTGTAGACTCATAAAAATATTAGGGTACCCTAGAGGGGTATCCTTAGCAAGTGAACTATATCAATGTCGGATAGGGGCTAGGAAAAGAGAATTCAACTCTTGGATGAGGAGCCATTGGCTGGTCTCTGTATGAACCATAAGCTTGCCCATCACATAGAGAAGATTGATCAGCCATGTCATGTTTGCAGGAATATGTTACCAAAAAAATTAGAAATTATGCATCACCAAGTAGCTCAAAGCCTCAAACAATAATGTTCTGCTCACTAGGTCCCTTCTGATAAAGAAATATTTTGTTGTAAGGTCAATAAGCATGGAGTAAAGCTTTGAAAATTCATCCATGCAAACAAGACCTGGAGCAACTACCTTCACTTTTCTATCTCTGTGTTGACCATGTGAAAGTCCTTTGGAGATCAATCCTCTGAGCTATCACATAGCACATTATCACTGCTCTTCCCTTTCCCTCATCATCCCAGGAGTTGTCATTTTTATCATTATCCTCCTCATGCTTTTCTACAGGGTCCTTACTTTTCTCACATGTATGCCTCATGGGTGCTTTCTTTGTGTGCAATTGCTCCAATTTTTTCTCTCCTGAAGCCTAAATATCACCAATATTCCCTTCTCAAGGTTCTATGCATTAGGGGACAATTTCAGCAGAGTATCACATAAGAGTCCCAATAAATAAAAGGAGATATTAAACCCGCAAGTAAGTTTGTCTGTTGTTTTCCGAATAGGGTATTTGGACACCAGTTATCACTTCGTTTCTTGATAAAATTTAGTTTAGCAGACAACCTAGATTGGAATCTGGTGCTTGCACATTGGGTCCACTTGAACCTGATCTCATAAATTGTCAATATCTCTATCTTAAACACCTATGCCCATTCATTCTGTTCTCAGTATTACTTACTATACGAAATCTCAAATGATGGTTGCCTATACCTTCTGGGACGTTGGCCTTCTTACTACAACTTTAATTTGAAAGAAAGCCCCAAAAGTCTCTAGGACTTGTAAGATTCTAGCTGGTCTTTGTATTCTGTATGAATACCTGTTCATGGTGGGATGATATAAATTCCATGCTACTTCTAGTCTCCTTTTATTCCTCTCCAAAGTTAGTAAGTTGATAGACTCTGACACATGAGCTCCCTTCAATATTGGTGGGATGATATAAATTCCATGTTACTTCTAGTCTCCTTTTATTCCTCTCCAAAGTTAATAAGTTGATAGACTCTGACACATGAGATTCCTTCAATATCTATCTACCAAGGGTCAGTGACTATAAGAGCATCAGCTAAGGGGAAATAAAGGAAGAAAGATCATAGCAATGCCCAATGCAGCTAATGGGACTGTGAAGGTACTCCATCTGTATAGGCACCAAGAAACATGAATCCATGACCCGTCTTATGAAACTAAGAACCAAAACACTATGTAAACTAAGCAACACAATAAACAACATGAAAGTGTCCAATAGCATTGGACACATGCTTAAAGGCCGCTCAAAAAGCAGCCAAGAAGAAACCCCAGATGTTGGACACAATGTAAGTCAATGAAAAATGGAAACTGACGTGCCATCCAATGCCTAAAGAGTATCATCAAACTGGAGGCATGCAATCTTTTTCCTATGGACTTGGATGAAAGGCTGCAAAAATTTGTCCTGACTCTAACCTGCTATGCCAAATAAGGGAAAAAGGAGCTGGAAATATGCTGGCTCAAGCTTAGATTGTGAAATATTTAATTATCTCTGCAGGTAAAGCTTTTTGCAGTCGATTGTCTTCTTTGACCAGATCTACTGAGTCTGGGGATTAATTGGCATTTGGCACTGCCTGCACAAACTCTGATGGATAGGGTGGAAAATGAAGTGATTAGTCGATTCTTGGAGATAAATGAGAAAAACCCAATAGAGCTTCATGAACATTACATAGTAGAAGGCTGTAGTAGCAATCTTGTTGATCCTTTAGGAAGATCACCCTATTCTCTGTCACCTTCCTATGCTGCTTCAAGGTCCTTTCACATGTGTAAACACAAGTTTCCAATTACTTCTATTCTACATACCAACACTTTTAAGTGATTTTGATCAATGTTGCAAATATCGTGTCGGCGAATATATTGCCAAGGGTCCAAAAAGAAATTATTGGATTTATTGGCGAAAATGTTGGCAAACATCGGCAATATATTGACAAAATAAAAAAAACAAAAATACTAAAAAATGCAAAAGTCACAATATATTTGAAAAAATATGTAAATATTGCGATGAAATCGCCAAATATCGCGATATATTCGAAAAAATCGGCAAATATCGCAATAAAAACGGGAAAAAATCGGGGAAAATATCAGGGCGATATATTGCCAATATATTGCCAGTGACTTAACATCGTGATATATCGCGATGTTGCTGATATATCGGCGATGTTTGTAACACTGATTTTGACCACCAATCTACATTTCAATTCTGTATTTGCCTGTGTGATCTAGAGATTTTCTTAGAATATGGTGTCTGATCATTCGACATTTCCGTTGTTTTGTTTTCAAGTGTACTCATTTCAGTCTCTACTTCTTCATGTCCAGAAGTTGCAAATATCTCCATAAATTCATTGATGTCAAGGGCCAGGGGATCTGTCACAGCCATTTTGATTCTCTCTGAGCTCAGAAGGTTGTAGTAGCAATCTTGTTCTTCCTTTAGGAAGATCACCCTCTCCTCTGTCACCTTCCTATGTAAGCTTTAATGTCCTTTTCCATGTGTAAACACAAGTTTCCAGTTGATCCTATTCTACATACCAGCACATTTAAGTGATTGTGTCCTCCAATTTACACCTCAGTTCTGAGTTTGCCTGCAGATTTACTTAGAATATGGTGTCTGGTCATTCCATATTTGCGTTGTTTCTTTTTCAAGTGTACTCATTTCAGTCTCTATTTCTTCATGTCCAGAAGTTGCAAATATCTCCATAATTTCATTGGTGTCAAGGGCCAAGGGATCTCTCACAGCCATTTTGATTCTCTCTGAGCTCAGCATTTTGTCACCCTTCATTTTTATTTCCTCGTTCATACATTGCCAATTTTGGGAACTTCATGGCTTATTATTCAACCTCTGTGTGAGCTAATATCCCCTTTTGCAGCCAAATTCGAAATGTGTAAGAACATGTGCTATTTCTGTGATAAGATAAAGTGTTAATGTTGTAACTTTCTGTGCCGACGTAATAGTGGCTTTTGTTGGCTAATCTTTCTTTTGAGCTTTGGTGATGTTGCTTCTACCTTTTACCTTATAGTCTCCTCCATTTTTCAGACATATATATGGTTGCCTGTTTCAAAATATTGCCTTTTCCCTTGCGCATCAAACACATCCTATAGTCATTTTACCACTAAAGATTTAATTGACTCCCTTTGCAGCATAAGGAGATCCTCAAACGACATTTTTTAAGGTACAGTATGTGATAATGATGCAACAGAATCTATTTTACATTTGAACATAAAGTCACTAGTTTGTTTTCTCCATTGTTCCAGCAAGTTTCCGGGACGTGCGAGTGGGGAAATGCACATTGGGGACGTGTGGAGACCACCCCCAAATTTAGGAAATTCAGGGGAGGGGGGGATGTTGAGGTCCTTAAAATTATATATATATATATATATATTATATAAATCCTAACATATTAACATATAAATTTCTCATCCCATCACTATCTACATACTAAAACTTAAATAGTAAATACTGTTGAATTTTTGCGTTAGCATGAATACTTTAAAATTTGCAGACTATCAGATAACAAATGACAAGTGCAGTAAACACATCAAAACATTGAACACAAGAGTTTCTCACTAGGGAAACCTTTAAAGGACAAAAACCCCAAAAGCATTAGTAATTCATCTCATAAATGAGATGAATGAGTTCTTCAAAAATTCTCAAACCCTAATGGGTTTGTACCACAGATTCACAAATTACATAAGATAGTTTTTACACAAAAACACCAAATTAGGGCTTTCTTCCCTAATTTTCGCTCTCCTGCCCAGCTGTTTGCCCAGACCAGAATTTAGGTCTGCCTGAGTGCTGCTCGAGTTTCGTACTGCTGCCTGTGCTGCCCGGATGCCCTAACTGTCTGCCCAGATTTTTCTCTCTCCTGCCCGAACCGTGCCTGGATCCCTCTGCTGCTGCCCAAGCCTCTGCTGGACTTCTCCTGCTGTTGCCCAAGCCTTGCTGGGCTTCTCTGCTGCTGCTCGGAGGTCTGTTAGGGCCTGCTGTGTGTGCCCAGAGGCACTAGTAGGCTGGCCCGAGCCCTGCTGGGCTTGCTGTGGGTGCCCGGAGGCACTAGCAGGCTACCCCGAGCCCTGCTGGTCTTGCTGTGGGTGCCCAGAGGTAATAACAGGTTTCTCGGAGGCATTAGCAGGCCACCTGGAGGCACTAGCAGGCTGCCCCAAGCCTGTTGTAGGTGACCGAGGGTGGTGAGAGCAGCCGAAAGAGGGAGAGGAGCTGCCGAAGGTAGATTGCTGTTGCTGGTGGAGTTAGGGTAAAGCCCTAAGATGTGAAGATGCTGTTGATGCTATTTGTAAGTGAAACCCTAGGTTAGGGTTTATCAAAACCAAGTGTGGGTGCCCTAGCTAGACTCATCCATGCTAGGGCATAACCACGAAGATATCCTTTTCTCCAAAACCAATGGAAATCTTCCTTCAGCAACTGTGAGTGCAAGAGCAAGTGTGTGTGTAAAAATGAAATGGATTGATCTTCTTTTATATCCTTAGATTCACCTGTAAGTGGACCAAAACTCAAAAGAACAAAATAATATTATTTTATTATTTTATTACTTTGACTTTTACCTTTAGTGGTACTAAAGGTCTTTTTGCACTTTCATTTTGACTCCTTAGTGGTACTAAGGGTCCTTATGTATTTTAGACTTTTACTTTAGCCTTCTTCAAGTGCCCCTGTGGTCAAAACAAGTGGTAAAGGTGGTCCTTCATCCCCACTCAAAGTACATCATCATAAACAGAGAGAATTACTAATGCTTTTATATCACACTCCATGTGCCACTGAGATCGGGTACTTAGGTGTCTTAACCAGGGGTAGCTAATCCCTGGAGAAGATCACATAGCCCACAGATCGAGGGAGGAGTGTCACACATGCGTAGACCCGGTTTAAGGATTATAGTGTTATCCTGGTAACAAACCAAGTGCCTTAGCCATAGGTTGCATAATTTGACCCAAGGTCAAATACTTGGTAACATATCAAGGGCCTCCATTCTCTTGGTTAAATTCCTAGTCCCTAGTCCCGGACTAGGTTAAATTCCTGGTAACTGACCAGGTGCCTCCATTCAAAGAATGGCCACTTAGCTCTAGGCTGAGTCCCGTAGTGCTAGACTGGTTCCACATCCTGGTCCCTGACCAGATGTCTCCATTCAACAAAATGGTTACTCAACTCTAGGTTGAGTCCCCCCAGTGCTGGACTGGTTCAACATCCTGGTCCTGGACTAGATGTCCCCATTCTCCTCAGAGAATGGCTCTCGATGCTGCTCAGGAAAAATCAACACTCCCTCTCAGCGAGAGAGGTATTCTCTGCCATGCCAAGCTTGTCACGAAAGTACATGAACTTTGTTGCTGTCAGAGGCTTGGTTAGGATATCTGTGATCTATTCATTTGTGCGAATGTACTGCAACTTCAGAGTACCTCTTTGTACTAGGTCTCTGCTGAAATGATACTTCATTTCAATGTGTTTCGATCTGTCATGAAACACCGGGTTCTCTGAAAGATTAATGCAACACTGATTATCGCAATGGATGATCGTTGAGTCGAGCTTTCCACCAAACAGATTAGATAGAAGTTTCCTGAGCCAAATTGCTTCCTTGCAAGCATCACTTGCAACAATATACTCTGCCTCAGTTGTACTCTGAGCTATGGAACCCTGTTTCCTACTGGACCAAGAGATCATTGCAGATCCCATACTGAAGTAGTAACTAGAAGTGCTTTTTCGGTCTACTGTACTGCCAACCCAATCTGAACCAGCATATCCTGCTAATAATACTCCACTACTGGAAGTATACTTGAGCCCATAAGTGATAGTACCTCGCACGTATCTAAGTACGTGTTTGGCGGCTACCCGGTGTATGTGCTTCGGATCGGACATGAACTGACTTAGAGCATTCATTGTGTAACAGATATCTGGTCTCGTATGTAAGAGATACATCAAGGATCCAATAAGCTGTTTGTACAGAGTAGAGTCCACACCTTGTGAACTAGTGGTTGAGTCTCGCAACTTTGTCAAGTTGGTAGTCATGGGCATGCTCATGGACTTGCAGTCTTGCATCCCAAATCTCTGCAAGATGTCTTCTGCATACTTCCCTTGTGTTAGGAAGATCTTGCCCGACGTTTTCTAGACCTCTAAGCCAAGAAAATAATGCATCAAACCGAGATCCTTCATTTCAAATTCAGAGGTAAGCTCCCTCTTACACTGTTCTATCAGCTATTCCTCACCTGTAAGAAACAAGTCATCCACATATAGAACAAGGATCAAGATATGATTATGAACAACCCTAAAGTACAAGTTGGACTCAGCTGTACTTTTGGAAAACCCCAAGTTGTGGAGAAATCCATCCATCCTCGCATACCAGACTCTTAGATCCTGTTTCAATCCATACAAGGCTTTCTTCAGTTTACACACATGGGTCTTATTCCCATGAGTCACAAAGCCTTCAGGTTGTTCAATATAGACTTCCTCATCAATATTGCCATTGAGGAAGGCTGTCTTTAGATCCATCTGATGTAACTTCTATCCAAATACCGCAACAAGAGAAATGATGGTTCTGATGGTAGTGTACTTGGCAACAGGAGCAAATGTCTCATCATAGTCAATGCCTTCATTTTGAGTGAAGCCACGAGCTACGAATTTGGCTTTGTACTTCTCCACACTACTATCAGCAGCATGCTTGATTTTGTAAAGCCATCTGGATGTTACCACTGACTTTCCTGTCGGTCTGGGAACAACTTCCCACACATCATTCTTCATGATTGAACTGTACTCTTCAATCATGGCATCAATCCATACCTGTTGACTTGCTGCTTCTTTGTACGTGGAAGGTTCTACACCAATGCGCTGGCTCATAAGACCGGAGTACTTCTGTGGTCTTATTCTTTCTCTGAAAGTCTCGGGAGGAACTTTATGCTTCTCGGCTTCTTGTACTGTTTCTCGGTACCAAGCAGGTCTCCTTTTGGAAGGAGGAACTTCAAGCAGTTCTTCTGGTGGACTTTCAGTATTCTCAGGTGCATCTAGAATTTGATCCTCAAATTCCTCTTCCTCGCTTTGAACTTCTGAATCTGGTAACTCAGGAGGAGGTACTTCATCTTCCTTTGAAAGCTCTTGTGTTTGACGAAACACAACTTCCTCATGGAAGATCACGTCTCTACTAACTTCAATGTACCTTTGTCCAGGAACATAGATGTGGTAGGCCTTCGAGCTATCACTGTAACCGACAAATAAACCTTTCGTACCGGAAGGCTCTAGCTTAGCCCTCTTTTCTTTTGGCACATGAATGTAAACCGGAGTGCCAAATATCCTCATGTGGTCAACTGCAGGTTTCTTGCTGGTGAAGACTTCTTCTGGAATCTTCTCTCCCAAGATAGCATGAGGGCTTCTGTTTTGGATGTACACAGCAGTACATGCAGCTTCATCCCACAAGGATAAAGGAAGATCTAGATCAGTAAGCATGGCTTTAGCAGCTTCACAGATCGTATTGTTCTTCCTTTCTGCAACCCCATTCTCCTGAGGGTTGTACGGTATTGTTAGCTCTTTCTTGATTCTTGCAATTGGATAGAGCTCATAGCCTTTTGCAAGCTCTAATAGAACATCCACAACAATAGGCCTTACAACAACATGCTCCTGCAACTCTTTCAGAGTAGACTTCTCAAGTACACGCCAAGCAACTAGATGCAGGCGTTGGTGGGGGTGAAGCGGACTTGGATAGCAATACCTGATCCATCTCCTTTGTGTAGAAATTGCAAGCTCTGCTCTACATTCAATTCGTGCTGAATTTTTCTTGCGAGTGCAAGGGACTCAATCTCCCATAGAATACGCTGTGTCCATGGCTATTGGATAACCCAAGCACACAAGCTTATGAGGATGACAAGTAAATGAACCTCAACTCATTAATGAGAGATACATGCATTAATCAATGAAATAGAGACATATATTTTTTCTCTTGAACAGGCAAAGGCAATGTCCATTAAGTTGTTTTCTCTTATAAGCAGAGGCCATGCTGCTTTTTGATCCACGGGTCTCCACCATAACAAATTTCATCTAGCAAAGCCATTTCATATAACAACTTGGATGCTTTCTTTGGTTTATTTTCTTTGTTTTAATTATGTATCTGCATTGGGCCTATTTAATGATTTGTTCCTTGGGTTCAGAAACAACAATCTAAGCTTGGATGGAATGGAGAACATCAATCCCTCGGGAGTTTTAGAGCTCACAAATGTCACACAACAGATGTCGAGCCATGCCCTTTATCTGTTTCCCTTACATTTTAAGAATTCATCAAATAATTGCATTCATTCTTTCAGTACCACCTTCGTTCTCTCCATTGTTCCACAATATCCGACTCTTGAAGGCCACGGTATAGTGTTTCTGTTGTCCCCCATCATATCTTCAATCCTCTATATTGTTTTTACTAAGGCTTGCTAATATTGTTTTGACTGTAGGGAGATGATAAAAATATGGGGGGATTATAGAGCTATAGAAGAATGACAAAGTATAGGGGATTATAGAGCTATGGATAGATGGGCTTCCTCGAGAGTTAAAGGGGTCTGACTGCTTACTAGCTAGGGAATTCTAGGGGTATTACTACCTTGAGAACCATGTAGGTATGATCGCCTTAAGAACTATAGGGATAAACTAAAGGGATATAAGAGGGTGACCTTTTAGCCTGACGCAAAGCTTAGACAGTTAGGAGGTAGAATTTGGAATGAAATATAGGGCACTGACTTCACTAGGGTTTTACCTTCTCAAATTTGAGGGAAGAAAATAGGCTATATGTAATGTGTATGTAAGGACAGGTTTGGGGCAAGCTTCTGCAACCAAGGTTTCATCTTCCACCAGGTAAGTGATCTTCTCCCATTTACTTGATAAAGAAAATAAAGGTTATTTAAATTTTTATGATGATTAATTTATGTGTATTTAATTAGAAATCCAGAGTTATATTCAATATTAAATTTTTACTTTTAAATAAATGTTTTACTTGTTTTGTTAGACAAAAACGGATATATTATATAAAACAGTGGTGTAACCACTGAAATAGTACCACAAAATGCATAGTTGCCCTTCAGGAGCGGCAATCAAAGTTCAAAAAAACTACAACCCTTATAGTATTTGGATTGCTTCCTCTACTGCCCAAATAGTTCAACATAGAAAAACATAAAGCTCCTAGATACACGCTATTAACAGCCAAACTTATACAGAAAACCCAAAACAAACTTCCTAAAAGATTGAGGGTCATTTTGTTTTCTCTCCATGGCGTGAAGAAGAACTTGTGAACACCGCTGCTTCCGGTTTCACCACCTTCAATTCCAGCTTTTTGAATTTTATTTCCAAGTTTGCCAACATCCCTGTTAGAGCGTTTTCGGTTCGGGAGATAGACCGGGCAAATTCCTTTCTCAGCTGAGCCATGTCCATATCAATTGTTTCCAGCCGACGACCTCCCTCTGTATCAATCCTGATCAAATAACGATTCATCCTTTTTATTTTCTTTTTTATGTTCTTGATATCAGTTTCGGTGAACTGGGCTGGAGCAGAGGATGTCGTGGACTCTGAGGATGTATCCATTTTGGAGAGGACAACTTGAATCCAATAATTCCAACAAATTCCTTGCTAGCACAGACGAACCAGAGCTAAAAGCCTCGGCCATTGCAACATCCCTGCTTTATAATCTTACCACCCTTCTCGCTCAAGCTTTCCATGATTGCCGGATGATCCACCTCAGATTTCACACAGTGAAGATGGGACATGATACCTACGGTGAATTGATATCGACCTTGGACTAGACACAGAGCCGTACTCTTGTTAAAACTTGGCACAACTGTGCATGTGTGAGCCCACGCGCCCACCACAACCAAGAAATCTTGCCACGAATTGAGGAACTCAACACCAATCGCCACGTGAGAGGGACGTGAGCCCCAAGGGCCGTAGACCCTGGTCCTATGGGATTTGGCAAAAAGTGCTAGCCCCATTCTTCACTAAGACTCCAATGCCAAGGGTGGTGGCTATATTCGCGGCAAGATCCTCTTTACCATTGAGCTTCCTTAGGACATGGAAGAACTCGATTTTATGGAAAGATTTGGCTAGATTTTGAATTTTTTTGATCAACTGACGAATGTGCATCTGTGACGGTAACGAGTTGTCAAAGAGAGCTTGGATTATTAATCTTGAGTCTCCAAGCACTATCAGTTCATTAATTCCTTGATTCCTTGCTAGATGGAGACCTTGCCAGAGGGCCAGCGCTTCCGCTACATTGTTTATTTCACGTCCTAGACCCCACGATAAAGTCGATTCCAGTTTTCCATCCGAGGAGATGAGAACCTCGCCCCCCCCTGCCGCCCCAGGATTTCCTTTAGAAGCCCCATCAAAGAAAAGAACATCCTTATGAAGCTGGTTCATCTACCTTTCAAGCTCTGTTTCTTCTATCCTTAATTCCCAAGAGCACAAGTTTTTCTGGATCCTTGTGTTTGCTTTTGGTAAATCAGGGGATAGGCTGTGTAGCCAAGCTTCTTCCGAAGGGGAAAGCGGGCAGCCAGAAGAGTCGCACCAGAGATGGGTTAGACAGTCTCCCATTAGGGCATCGACTTTTGTGGCGACCTGCTTTGCCAATGAGGCTTTCCCTCTGAAGATAGAAGAGTTCCTTTCCAACCAAAGCTTCCATAAAATATACTTTGGAAGAGTCATCCAACAGGATTTGATCAGCGGGTTCTTTAGGCTAGAGAACGGGGAGAGGGGAGCCCAATTAATTAGAAGGGAATGAATATTGTCCGAGAGATGGATTGAGCCTCCAGGGAGAGCAAGGTTCCAAACAACTTTAACAAAGGAGCAAGAGAACAGTAAGTGTTTAGCTGATTCTTCACTGTTAAGGCAGAACATACATCTTGTGGGACCTTCCCACCCTTTCTTTTTTAAGATTGTCTCCAGTCATAATTCTTTCATGAGCCAAGGTTCAGACAAAGAAGTCTACTTTAGGAAGACTTTTCACGGCCCAGACGCTTTTCCAGATAGTTGTTTTGTTAGGGGGTTGCAGATTTTTAATGAGCCTATAACTAACAAAAGTGGTGTAGATCCCCGATCTCTTCCCCCACCATCTAGTATCCTTAGCATTCCTCGAGACTAGGACTTCCCTTGTAGTTTGGCTATCAAAGAAGCTTTTTCTTCATTGAGGTGAGGTGGACAGTAAATATGCCATCCCTTCCAAGATTTAGATCTGTCCGTATTCCATTATGAAACGTCCCATAGAGTGAGAATGTTGTGATTGCGCAGATACTCTTTTATTTGATCAATGCCAAGCCAATGCTCAAGGGGTGAGTCTCCCATTATCGAGTCCTCCCAAATTTTGATATGCTTTCCATTCCCTGGGATCCAGGTAAGCTTGGAAGAGAAGAAGCTGTGAGCCTTCGCCAATATTGCAAAAATAACTGAACCTTTTCTTACCAGAGGGGGGTTGTCAAGACATCTCAAACGATTCCCAGAGAAGAATTTTTTCCAAAGAGCAGTCTTGCACCAGGACACACTGCCAGTGATGATATTTCATAGAATTTTGGCTCTAAGAGCCAAATTTTGAGCTGCCAAATTTCTGATTTGCAATCCTCCTTCCATCAAAGGTTTTGACACTTTCTCCCCACTTACCAGCGAGAGCTTTCTCTCATTCTGCTTTCCACCTTTCCATAGGAACTTCCTTAGAAGAGCTTCAATGAGGGAAATTACCCCTTTCGGGGCCAGGAGGATGGAGCACTGGTAAATGGGAATACTGGTAAGTATCGCTTTAATTAACACAACTTTTCCTGCTGGATTTAACCACGAAGAACCCCAAGTGTTGATCCTAGTTTTTATTTTGCCCACTATTGGGAGCCAGTTGGAGGATTTCGAGGCAACCTTGAAGATGGGCACTCCTAAATATTTAAACGCGTCCCATTGAGTCTTCCCCTCAATTCCCAGAGTTCTAGTGATATCAGAGATCTCTCTGGGATTGCAATTCCACCTGTAAATTTGACTTTTTCTGTAGTTGATCTGGCTCCCCGAAGCCTCTTGATAAAGATCAAGTTCTTTTTTAAAATTTCTTGCTGACTGGACACTTGCTCCTCCTAGAAGAATTGTATCATCTGTGAATTGGGCGTGATTAACATCCTTGACCCCTCTAGCAATACGGAGACCTATGAGATCGTTTTGATGTTGGCTTTGATCAAGCTGAAAGCTGAGCACTGAGGCTTGAATTGCATAGAGAAGAGGAGAGAGAGGACAACCCTGACGAAGACCCCGAGAGGCTTGGAAGAAGCTTGCTGCACGCCCATTAACTAGGGGTGCGATCCATGGACCTCTGATGCAGGCTTGAATCCATCTAATGAATCTAGGATCGAAGCCAAAACGATGCAAGACCTGAAAAAGGAACTCATATCTTATTCTTTCGAAAGCATTAGCTAAATCCAGTTTAATGATCATACCTTTTTCCCGGTGTTGGAGGATATAATGAATTGCTTCTTGGACAAGAATGATGTTGTCGACTAAATGCCTTCCCTTAATAAAACCACCTTGATTCTCAGGGATTATAGAAGGAAGAACCCCTTTAATCCCGTTAGCAATGTCTTTGGTAATAATTTTATAGCCAATGTAGCGGAGAGAAAATAGGCCTGAACCTGTCAAAGAAGGTGGCCCCTTTTTCTTTGGGGATCAACGCAAGAAAGGCAGAATTAGTACTTCCACTAATTTTATTGCGTGCTTGGGATTTTATAACCATTTTATGGAGGTCATTCTTAATGGTTTTCGAGCATGTCTTGAGAAATCTAGCTGTAAAACCATCCGGGCCTGGAGCTTTATCTGGTTCCATACTTGCGAGGGCCCTTTTGATTTATTTTTTCGAAATAGGGGCAATGAGATTCCTATTAATTGAGTGATTGATCTTAGTTGGAACCAAGTTTAGGATTGGGGAACTTGGCAAAATTCCTGGAGGGATTTCCTCTGTGTAGATGTTTTAGAAGTGTTCATACGCCACCCGCTTAATTTCATCAAAATCCTGAACCATTTGACCTTGGCTCTGAATTTCCTTCACAGCTTTGTAGTGCTTACGCCCTTCAGGCTTCAACTTGTTTGTGGAAGAAGCTCGTGTTTTTATCCCCTGCATTTCGCGATAGGCATCTCAACTTCTACCTCCAGTACTCTTCCTCTGTCTAGTAGGCTGCATACAGGTTTCGATGAAGAGAAGTTTCCTTTTCCAGACTTCCTATATCCATTGGGTGTTCCTCCTGCCATCTTTGATGCTTGTCCAAACTTTGTTGAGCTTCTATCCTCTGCGTAGCTAGGGATTTTAGAGTCTTAGCCCAAGCTTTGAGAGCTCCTTTAAGCTTTCTTAATTTTTCTTCCCAAATATAGAAAGGGGAGCCTGTGACCGGAGAAAACCTTTTGGACGAGCTCATGAAAACCTTCTTGCTTGATCCAGTTTAGGCTAAAGCGGAAAGGAAAGGGACCTAGATTCTTCTCCTCGAAGAGATCTAGCAGGATCGACTTATGATTCGACATGCTAGAGGGAAAAATGGACGAATCAACTCTGTAACCAAGCAAAAGAAGGGATTGCTGAACTAGGAACCTATCCAGCCTTGCTCAGATATCCCCAGGGCCGATTCTTCTGTTGGTCCAGGTGAAGAGAGCATGGGCCGGCTTAATGTCTTCTAGATCCCAGTCCCTCATTATGTCTTCCACTGATTCTCGAAGAGGATCTCTGACAATTGACCCTTCTTTTTTATTCTTTGGCATTGAGTGTTATATTGAGATCCCCAGCAAGAATGAGGTTCTCTGGATGCAGAGATACCAGAGTATCTTGAATGCTTTGCCAACACTCTTTCTTTTCCGAAAGCAAAGCGAGAACATATATATTTAGAATGCTTACTGGATGTCCTTATTCCTTATGGAGCAGATTTGAGAGGATCCAATGAGTGTGAGAGAGGGTTTGAACAAGCTCGAATGATGCCATCTTTCACAGCGTACCAAGCCCTCCAAAAGCACCCCTGGCACTCCTTGCTTTTCCTTCTCTGTTTTTCCAAAAATACTGTTTGGTTTGGAGAAAATCCTCTTCCTCCATTTTTCGTCTCCTAGATCAAGAGGAGGCCGGGATTGGAGATGCGAATTAAGTCTCTCATTGCTTCGGTTTTTTTCCTACTCCCTAAACCTCTGCAGTTCCAGGAGACCACCTTCATTACTTACCTTTTGAGGGATTAGTGGCCCCTTTGGAGGCCTGGCCTTTTTGTCTAGTAAATATAGGGTTCATCATTGCCTCGATTGTAGCTTGAGCGCCAAGGAGTTTGTCTCTGTAAGTAGCTTCTTCTATGCGCTCCTTATCCGTTTTCCTCCCTCGTTTAGCTTTTTTCTGCGAGAGTTGTGAGAGGTCTATTTCTCCTTCCTCTTCCTCCGAGGATTCCTCCTCTAAGGTAGGATCCAAAGGCTCAGGATGAATTGTTGTTTCCTGATGGTTGCCCTTTCCTGGTGAGCCTTTCCCATCTGATTTAGGGTTCGAGGGCGGTGGGGCCTTCCTCGCTTCTTCTGTCCCCAGAACCGTTTCCTCTTCCAATCTTGTTTCCACTGGGGCGTTTTCAGAACTGCATACTTGTTCCCTTCTTCTGATTGGGGCTTATGGACCACATCTTCTTTCCTATTATTCAGAGGACTGGGATTTCTCCCTTCTCTTTTCTGAGCCTGTTTGGGATTAGCTTTAGTCCGTCTGGTTTGGGTCCACCCTTCTTCTGCTTCTTTTTTCTATATGTTTTGTGGGCAACTTTGGACAGTTCTTTTGAAAGTGCTCGTAATCATGACAGTGCTGGCATTTGAAGTGAAACTGCTCATAGTCTAGTTTTTGATAGTGTTGCCATTCTCCCAGCGTTAACTTGATAGCCTTTGGCAGCCCAACTTCCAGATCCACTTCGATACATATTCTGGCACACGAGTAGTTCTCTTTGGGGTTTGCTTTATCGATATATCTTCCCAATTTGTCACCAATAGTTTGCAGGGACAATGGGGTCCAACAATGAATTAGAAGATTAGGAAGATGAACCCAAACCGGCACAGCCTTAGGGAAATCCATGGCAGGATCGAAATCTGGAGTCCATCGGTTTAGATAGAGGCCTTGAGACCCCATGAAGTACGGCCCATTGTGAAAAATAAGATCTTGATCTTCCTTGGAGATAAATTCAAAAAGAAAAAACCCCGTCCAATTGCGTAGCAGGTGACGCTATTGGAGATTAAGGGTCTCCAGTTTTTATGGATCCAGTTATCAGTTGACTTGGGCGATGGCCATAGCCCTGTAAACTGCCCAACCAGAGCATGATCTGCTAGAGAGACAACAATATGCATGGGGTGCTGCGGCGACAGGTCAATGATTGGGACCTTGTCCAGTTTCTTCACGAATTTTGGAACAAGAGCAGATCTGGATTTCAAGGTTTGACTTGAGATTAGGTTACGGAATGCAATAGAGTCTTCAAGGGAGGGAGGCGACGACGCCCCACCTCCGTCTTTGTACATGATGATGATCCAGACCACGCCCCAGGTCTAGACGCAACAACGTCAAATCAGAACCTTTTGACAACGATCAGATCTAACGTGTAGCGCAACTCTCCTGCCTTACCAATAAATGTTTTACTTGTTAATAAGGGCAAGTTAACCATATATTAGCAGTTTAGCCATTACATTTGACTGGTGCACGACATATTTAGACCAAAACCAATTAATTTCGGTTTCAGGGGCCTGTTCCACCCAAAAAGCCCTAGAATTGGGTTGATTGGCTGGTTCCATCAGTTCTAGTCTGGTTCTGATAACATTGGACACCACTAGGTGGTTCACTTAGTGGAAGATCATTGGCCATGTGTTGACGACTCATATGTTGCAAGGATCCAAAGTTTGTATGTCCCAAATGTTGATGCCATGGCACGTTGGTGTCATTGGCATTGGATACCGTAGCAACAAATCATTTTCATTCTGGGGAAGGAGTCTTTACTTGTTTGTACCAAGATTCATCACAATATATTGAGGAAGCCACATTAAAACCATCATTCATGTTCTTTACAACCCATTGATCTTGCAAAAATTCTGCCCTTTTGTTGGTGTACGTGATGTGGTAAATAGAAAGAAGATATGTCCAACTCCTGGAACATGAAGTACATCTCTAGAGTCCAAACTTGGTGGTATTGATGATGACATCACCACACCTTGAAATTGGTAAATCCAAGTTATTACCAATGACCACTTTCCCTCCACTACGCTATTGTCAATTATCAGAGAGGTGTTGATTCTTGGTCATATGCCTAGGAGCTCCATTATCAACAATCCATTCACGCGAAGAAGAGGAGGAACAATATGCAAAGTTCACAACCAAATTTGCACTGTGAGAAGATCCAACATTGTTGTCTTCAAGAAGCCCTTTATTGCAATCTATTTGTTTTGCAAACTCTTCAATCTTTTGAAGGTGAAAGATGGAATAGTCAAAGGCATGTCCCTCATGATAGTAGTTGTAGATACTTTTCTTCTTCTTGGAGGATTTTGGGATTTCCCCCTTAGCCCTCTTGAACTCATGCATAGAAAGTGTAGAGATATCTTTTGAATAATATTGATCTTGGGGTGGCAAGGGGATAATTCTCCCATAATCCTCAATTTGAATTGATATTGGATAAGGTTAGTGAAAACCCCTTGAGAGAAAGTCTTGTAACTCTTCATAAATATAGGAATACTATACAATATGATGGCAAAGGATTTGAACACTGGAGTGAGATTATTCAAAGCAATACTTACATATTCTGAATCTAATTTCACCTTTTTCTCCCAATTTAATGATGTTAGCCTTTAAGTGAGAAAGATTAATTTTAGGGGGTAATTCTCCCATAATTTTCAATATGACTTGATGTTGGATAAGATTAGTGAAAACCGAGGGAGTCTTGTAACTCTTCATAAATAGAGGAATACTATACAATATGATGAGAATATGAACACTGGAGAGAGATTATTTAGAGCAATACTTACATATTTTGTATCTGGTTTCGTTTTCTCCTCCCGATGTAATGATGTTAACCTTTAGAATAGAAAGCTCAATTTGATTTTGGTTACTCGAGTCGTATTCATTGTTCCAAAGGGTTCCTAAATTCCCATTGCACTTTTTTTTGAAAAATACTTCTTTTATTCACATAAACTTATTTACAATACAAAAGCTAGCAGTGGAAGGGTATATACAATGCCTGGCCTAACCACTTCCTGAAGCTTATTAGAGCAGAAATAAAATTAAATATAAATAGGATTCAACTTCTTGGAATCCTTGATTAATCGAGCACCCTTGGCTAGTAATCGATGACGTGCCTCATCTTTGCAAACCGCAATAAAAGTTGAAACATAACTACTTTCTTGATAAAAAACATACTTGCACCTGAGTTTCCGTAGCACGAACAAAGCAGCTATCCGGAAGCAATGCCACAAACCAAAGAGTGAATCTCGTACTAGGGAATAACCACCTCCAAGTAGAGCTACTCTCCAATAAAGTTTGTTTAATATAGCTCGAGGTGTTTCTCCTCCACAGCAATCCAACCGTCTTTGGCAAATTTACAGTGCCAAAAGTTGTGCTTAACTGTCTTCGGTCTCTGGCGCGTAGGGCATAGACTATCTAGAGGTTAGACTTAGCCAATCGAGCCTTGGACGGAAGCCCTTGATAGATCACCAACCAAAAAAACACTCGCAGCTTATAGGAAAGCCGCATTGACCAATCACTATGACACCGACGAATCCATTGCATCTTTGGATCTGACAAAACCCATATCGCGTTGAGTATCGACGAAAGGGGATGACGTTGTTGAAGAGCTATGTACATACAACAAGAATCATATTGCAACAACGGGATACCAATGCTCAACTACCAATCTCTCTAAAAGGCCCTAGCATACCAATGTTCATTTTAAACAATTCTGACATTGGGAGATAGGCCTATAGCTCCATGATCGCAGGGTGATCTGAGGCCAACAACCCAAACTCTTGAGTAAGTGGTCTCCATGGCTTCCATGAGCGTGCTTTAGAATCCCAAAGATTGCGCCATTGCACTTTTGTTGCAAAGTGGTCCCGTCGCACTTTTGTTGTCCATGGTGTGGTGAATCAGATTTGGCTCGACATATAGGGTGATTAGCTTGAGAGCTTCATCCTTCTTTAGACATATGAGGTCATAGTTGTGATCAGTGCCAAGAGGCAGGCGGTTCTCTTGGTACATCCACAAACCCTTGCTTTGAAGAAGGGAAGTCATTTGATCTGCTCAAATATTATAATTAACCCCATTTAATCGGGCAAATATCCACTTTGAGTCCATTAGATTCAGCAAAAATGATGAGAATAAGCCTAGATATGAAGAAAAGTGAAGTCTTCAAAAGTTGCCTTGATAGATTTAAGAGGGAAAGGGAAGTACCAGCTTCTTTTGGGAAAAATAACTGCAGTGTGCTACCTCTTGCTACAAAACTAAGGAAGAGTGCACTGGTTTTGAAGGAAGGTTTAAACCCTATAAAAAGAGACACTGGCCTTGAAGGAGGATTTAAACACTAGGAAACTCTAGAAATAGAGTTGCTGGCCTTGAAGTGGGGTTTGAATCCTAGGAAACCCTAGAAAAAAAGATGATCCAAAAAACCCTAGTTCTGCAGTTTGAGAGAAGCCTTAAGTGATGCCATCAGCCAATTTGTTTTAGATCAACTGCTAAACAAAGTGAGATTCACACCCACTCTAACACCATGTTGAGATTCACAAGATATAGCGAGAGAAACAAATGGAACCAACACAAACCCAAATTATGCAATAAAGAGAAACAAAAACCAGCACTAGGACAGCTTAACAATAGAAGAGATATCACACAAGAAGAGTGGAATCCTGCATAGTGAAAAACAACACAAGCACAAGTGTGCTAGAGAGAGAAAGAAATCCAAGCACAAGAGAGGGTGCAACACTTTATGGTGCCCTTAGGCAAATCACTTTATTAAGAATGAATGAATCACATGAATGAAAGATACAAATGAGTGGGTGTATAATTACCCAACTCAAAGTAGGGTTTTGGGCCTACGTGTACAATGTTAGTCTCAGCCAAACCTACAAACTTAATAATGATGCAATATAAGGTTGGTCGTGTCCAAGAGTGAAGATTACACCCCTATTTTAAACAAGGGAGTGGGATATTGATGAGTTGGGTCACAGTAAGTGTAGCAACAATTATGACGTACCTGTTTTTATCGTGTTTCTTGACATTTTTAGTTCGCTTGTATGGAGATACACTGTTCAGACAGAAATATGAGTATTTTGTCCACTTCAAAATTTGCCACTGATGGATTGTAAGGAGCCTCTATGTGCACGAGTTTTACTTAAGCTTTAAAGTGTAAAGAGTTTTCTCATAGATATATATTGGAGCTTACTGGGGACTTAAGATATGTACTGTTCATGCTGATTCTCACTTGGCTTATTCCTTGATATTGCTGCAGGTTCATAAGCCTCTCTTATTTCTGACTGCTGATACTGGAGATTTCAATTCTTAAGCAACTTGGATCTGATCAAGGATACAGATTTCTCTTGGGTTTCCACAGTTCACTGTCAGCATTGCAACAATTAATCTAATGTACTGCAAAGCTATTCCAGTATATTCTTCTATGCAATCTTGACCTTTGTTTCTGCACATCAAATAAATCCAGAAAGCAGAATGGCTTTCCAGTTGTGTTCAGAGGAGATGAATCTAAAGCAAATAGAAACTGAGAAGAGATGGAATCCACTCCGGATTTTTTTTGAAGATGCCTGGTAAATTGTTGCTAAAAGCCTTATGTTGTTACAGGCTGATCAACATTATTCATATAATGACTGATATGAGGTCCTTTATTGAAGTAACTAGCAATTTACTCAATTGCAAGAATTTTTTGGAAATTTCCTCTGGAGTCTGCATGACATTTTGAGCAAACTTACAATAAAATCTGGATATTTATTTGTCATTTATTACATCCTTTACTTATGTTTTTTCTAGTAAATACTATCCCACATCTTAATGTTTTTTTTCCTTAACATGCCGATCTTAAACTCTAGTGAACCAAATTTGGAATCTTTGGTGACTTTCTTGTACATATTCTGTTTTGTCAGGAGTGTTCTCAAACCAGATAACCTTGGTCGGGAGATTACACAGATTGCATTTCCAGCAGCATTGGCCTTAACAGCTGATCCTCTTGCTTCCCTCATAGACACAGCATTCATTGGGCAGATAGGTATGCTGAAATTCTGCGTGGGATAAAGATCTTGTGTAGTTGTATTATTGATATTTGCAGTCCTGCAATCTATTATGGTGATAAACATTAAATTTATTTTTATAGTGCTCTTAGTGGCATATTGCATTGTCTATTGATGATTCTTATTCTAAGGAATGCTAAAACCTGACAATGTGAAAGATATATGCTAACCTGGAAACATCAGTTTTCAAGTATATATATATATATTTTATAACAAGAATGGTTATATTTGTATTAAAATAGGGCTATGTCCGTACCATCCAGCTTGATAATACAAAAAATATTAAGGTTCCAGTCTCCGCTGTTTCAGAAATCTTCCAAAAAAGGACTGTTCTGGTACTAGTCTTTCCTAATCTTAAAATTCTAGCCTTACTACATTCGATTCAGCAAGAGTATTGCTTTACAAGTTGCAGACCATACCTTCCAACAGGAATTAAAAGAAACATGCCCATTTTGAGCTTCATTCTTGTCACTAACCTTTGAGGTCCGACCTGCAGTTGATTATTTGCGGTTTGTAGTGGCTCTTGCTGGCTGCCTCTTCTTCCCTTGATTGCTGATTGCACCCTTCTATATATTGGCCCTGAATATGTGGGAGGTGCTGTTGATTTCATTATTTCCACTGCTTCTCTTTTTCCTTTCTCCATTTGCTCCAGTCTGCCTTGCATTTCCTCCAGATATCTCTGACAGCATTTGTTTGTTCTTCAAAATTACCATTTGATTTTGAATCCCAGTTGTCCTCTGGTGCAAAGTTTGCAACTCAACTTCATGATTTCTTCCCCATTCCTTCTATCATTTGTCTCATTTTTTCAGGTATAGCCCATGGCAAATCACTACCTTTTTTCCAGTGCTCCCATCTTCCTAGGGGTACCAAGAGGCAGATAGATGACGACACTTCTTTCGACTCCAGACCTATTTGGATGCATAGGATCTCCTCCTCTTCCGTCCGACTCCAGCAACATAGCCAGTCTTTGGCCTTGTATCAGAAGTCAGCCAATTTCTTCTAGGGCACAGAGGCAGGCACATCTCTCCAGGCAGAGACACATTACGTCGTCTACTCCTCTTCCAGCTCTTCCTCTGGGCAGGGTTCTATTGTGCGCTTCCTCCAGTCAGCCTCGGATGTTAGGAGAGATGGTCCTGCCATAACATGACAGACATACTCCATTTGTTTCACAGGCCCTAGATCTACTATCTTTATACATTTCTCGTCTAGATTGGCTCTCCATCTTTGGAGTTCAATATCTAGGTTTTTGTCTTAATTTTCTTTCTGCATCTCATTTTATAGGAGCTACCTTAGTGCTACCACTTTCTATTGACATCTTGGTAGTATGGTACCTAACAGTCCCATTGAGCAACTTTTGTGGTCATTTGTTGGACATTAATAAAATTATCTTATCTTATCTTATCTACATGCCTCTCACAGCGTCAAACCCCTCTCTTCAACTCTTCCATTTCACAAAGTCTGGACTTGTTGGAGTGGAAGTGTGGCTCCATCAATTCAAGGGATACCTGCGCTCTGCTGTTCCTAATTATACCTCTGTTGCATTGCTCAAGGCTCTGGAGTCTGCACTATTTTCATACACAGAATAAGGGTAAAAAACAGCATAACAATCAACCCTTCTTGCCATGTATTCACAGAGTTAATCCCACATTTATTCCACTGTCCCATCATGTCCTGGCTGATAACTGAACACTGAAGATGAGTGATGCAACAAGGTACTAAGAGTGCAGGGTTGATCAATGGTTTCACCTACGCCATTGCCCAATGCTGCCACCTATCATGTCAGTTTAATTGCCTTTCCAGTTACACGTGGAAAATTTATATATCATGGAAGGTGTCTAAGGTTTGAGGCCCCTGGTACCTGCCAGCCCTATTAGTTATAAAATATGTATGAATGTATGCATATGTATATCTATACTTCTATACAATATTTATTGGATTGCCCATCCATTGACTCATATTTACAATGCTTGGCTTAGACTTGTCTTGGAGCTGGGATCATGAATGAACAATAATTGCTATTTTTGATTTAGTGACGGACTGGATTCAATTCTTTGTCATAGTTGAGAAGCAATTTGATACAACAATTGTAGAAAGTTTAGTTGAACATGAATGGGCACGAATGTCCAAAACAACTTTATTAATGTCCTATTGTTTCAATGTTTTGTGATACGCAAACATAGCCATCACATGGTGAAGTTCACTCAAAGTAGAAGATGAATAATTGATTCTGCATTTTATTGTTCTCCATACACAAAGGGTTGCTGGACTTGTCTCAATTCTATAGCTATAGGAATGTAGGGAATCATATCGCAATAACTTTCTTACAAAAACAACTTTTTTAATGTTCTATTGTTTCAATGTTTTGTGATATTCTAACATAGCCATCATATGGTGAAGCTCACTCAAAGTAGAAGATAGATAATTGATTTTGTATTTTCTTGTTCTTCATACACAAAGGCTCGCTGGACTTATCTCAGTACTCTAGCGATAGGGATTTAGGCAATCATATCACAATAACTTCCTTACACATCTCAGTTTCTAAGAACTGATAAATTTAAAGGAGGCTAAGAGAGAATGCCTGTTTTAACTTTTCAATCACTAATAAGGCTTTGACACTCTTGCTTTCAAATAATAAATTCTTTAAGCAATTTTGGAAATCCTTCATAGCTTCTGGATTTGCTATATTTCAGGTCCAGTGGAGCTTGCTGCTGTGGGGGTTTCTATAGCAATATTCAATCAGGTGACAAAAGTATTCAACTTTCCCCTTGTAAGTGTCACAACATCTCTAGTGGCTGAGGAAGACGCTACCACGGAAATAATGGATCAAGAATTGGATATGGAGGGATCTACAAAAGACGTTCTGGATAGTGATGAAACAGATTTACTGATTTCTCCTACTTGTATGTATTTTCAATCTTTCTCAATTCATGTTACATCACAATTGTAGCATTCAAATTTAATAGCATTTTTGTTTTATTGTTTATATATCTTTGTCAGCATGGTCCCAAAAGCTTGATTCATGGGTATATTTAGTGATTCAGAGACATTTTAACTGCATTCCTTCCTTTTTATCTCTGTTAGATAGCATAAAGTCAAATGGCAGCGCTTTGAAGGCTAATACAATCTTAGGCTGAATAACAACTGAACCAGGTACTGAAAAGAAACTCCTTCCATCAGTGTCATCAGCATTAGTACTTGGAGGAGCTATTGGTATTATAGAAGCTTTTATTCTTATCCTTGGAGCAGGACCCATCTTGAGCACCATGGGTGTAAATTCAGTAAGTGCACTAGAAATATTAAGTACTCTGCTGGATTATATGCTCAATAGTATGAAATGATTTGACCTTTCTGGTATAAATATCTTTTCTTGCATCTGCAACCTTTTCTGGTTCAAAGTCAATCTGTAACTTGGTCAATTCTGACAGAAAGAGCCAAAACTCTCTTGTTTTATGGATAGGGTACTCAACAGCTAATGGCTATGAACATTTGCATTATTGCTAATTAAAACATTAAACAAGAATATTACATATTGAGCAATGAATACTATCAATACACTGTTTATACTTTATTCAATATTGTCAAGAATAAAAGGGATTCACCTACACAAGGCGATTGCTTCCTCTGCTTAATGTATATCTCTACATTATAAAACAAATGAAATCCATGCTTGGTGTCTAAGAGAACAACCTTCTATATGCTTCCTGTGCATCTCAGTCTACTCTGAATTTTTAGCTGTCAAGGGCCTCCTTAACCCCTATACTGATCCTCTGTCTCCGAGGGCTACACATTGCACCGTTCTATTGCATTGGTGTTTCTAACCAAGGTACTTTAGTTGCTTATTGTGCTTAAATGTATATGGTTTATGAAAGTGGGAAAACAAGGACTTAAATCTATCCTAGTTCTTCTTGACCATTTTCTCTTGTTTGTATGCCAAGTTCCATCGTTAACTTTTACAGTATTCATGGAAGTTGGAACTTAAATCTTGGAAAATAACGTGGTGCACAAAGGAGGCCATTTGTTGTGTCAACTAGCAAAATGTTTCAATTCCTTAGATACTACAGGAGTAAAAAACATTTAATAACAGCTTTGTAATCTCTCTATGAATTAGACTTGCAACAATGCAATTTAATGCAAGAGTCAGTGGTGATCTATACATAGCAATTGAATTCCCTTGCTAGATATATCAGTGTTGTGAGACTTGGCAGAGATCGCGAATCTTGTTGAGGTGCTTGTGAAATGATTACTCGGAGGTAAACATGCCCAGAGCTTGCCATTATTCAGAAACTCGCCAAACTCACCCAAGACTTACAAGTTTGTCCCTTGGCTGGAAAATGTGGATGCCACACACAGAAAGCTTGAAAAAACACTGAAATGGGGGTGTATGAATGAAAAAAGAGAGTGGGAACTCCACTAAGGCAACCCTGATGGCAGATAACTCCACATTATTTGACTTTCATTATCATTTCATCTTGGATTCTTGAGCGATTTGGATTTCCAGCAGCCAGCTAGAGTGTGACTGAATGGTGATCTGTTTGAGGATTTGCTTATGCTAGCAACTTGTTGATGTGTTTCAATAGTAGGGGTTCACCATAGTGAGAAGACCCAATTAGACTGCCCCTGGTCATTATAGAGAATCTATCTGGATTCAGGCCCGGAAGCCATTAATATCTCCAGTGTTTGAATTGAAAATGAAATGCAGTTACATAGTTTAATTCCTAATCTGCAGAATGCAGCTACTCTAATCTATCCTAGCTAGGAGCAGAAATCTATAGAAGGGAATACAAGACAGCAATCGCAGTTATGTTAATTATTCCTGTAAACAAAAAGCTATTTAGGCAGTAAAATATAACTGCAAGTATCGAAAGATTAACAACAAACCAGATTAAGAATAGTCTATCTCTGTGTTTACTCAGTACTGTTAGCAACCTTGCATTTATCAACTCAAAGCACAATAACAAAAAAAGAAGCAAAATTGATGAACTGAAACATAGAATAGTCCATATTAACAACATACACTTATACACCAGTTTTTGAAATGAAAATAAGCAACAGAAATAGTTCACATCTTACAAACTCAGAATCCAATTTCTTGTGCAACATGTCCTTGAATGCTTCTCATTAAATTCTCACAGAATCAGTCTCCAAAAACTCAATATGCAAAAGCCAAGAGTCCCCTGTTTCCCTTTCTTTTTTGCTTTGATCTCCTCTTATACAATGCAAAAAAGATAACTGCCCAAGACTCTTGAGTTTCTTTCTTGGCAGCTATGACTATTCAGCTTCATATTTGTCCCATCTACAAAAGAATATTCAAATATTTATTGGACTATAGTCTACCTTGAGCTTTGTCATCGAAATATGCAACTCTGCAGGTGCATCTCTCTCTTCTGTCGACCATCTCTTTAGATCATTCATGCCTAGTTGGACCTCTTGGAGACCAATTCTTTTATCTTGGATTTGCCTTAGAAAATCGAAGAACTGTGATACATGGCCCTAGAACTCTTGCATAGCTGTGTACATTTCCACTGAACATAATTCAGTTCATCTTGAAGTTCATATGCATATGTTTGAAATTCTGCAAGGCTGTCAGTATTGGCTCTAATATGAGCTACTTGTCTCTCGAGCTGAACAATCCTTCTTATGTATCTATTTTTCTCATCCACCATATTCTGAACATTAAACCCAGTTACTTGGCAGAAAACAACTTTGGAGATGCTATGGCAGCTGGGTCATCTTGTATATCGGTGACCATGGTGTTTCGGTGGTCATGGTTAGCTGTGGGACTTCAGGAAGCTTGAGTTTCTTGTGTGTTTGTTTTACCATCTGTTTCCTCTTTCCAATGTTCATCAAACACGAAGGACTCCAGAGATGCCACTGCTTCTGTTTATGGCAGTGTGAAGCTTCCTAGGCCCATCTCATGCAGTGGAAAACATCCTCTTGTAATAGTTCTATGTTGCACTGGTCTCGGGGACGGGGGGACGCAGGGGACGAGTTTCCAGGACGGCTAGAGTGCACCCCCAATTTTTCAGGGGACGACAGTTATATAATATAAAATTTAAAAATAATATATATATATATTATTATATATATAATTAAAAATAAAAATTATTTACATTGAGATAAATCATAAAATAAAAAATCTTTGCAGCAGAATATGAAAATAGCTTCCATGAATTTTTATCATAAAAAAATGTAACATTGAAACATCAAAACATACATGTTTGCACCCTTTGATTGAGATAAATGAGTCATAAAAATGAAAAATCAGAACATGATTGCAGCATGAAATTAAAATATCTGCCATGTAAATTTTATAAAAAAACTGAAAAAATAAAAAACATAAAAATTTCAATTACAATTTAAAAGTTAAGAGTTATGAAACATAAAAGACTAAACTCTACACATGTAATCACATAAATATTTTAGTCTTTAAAGTTTAAAACTTGAAATTCATATGCAAAAGGAAGAGTCTATCTAAGCATAAATGAAGGGTAGGGTTTTAAGCTATGTTGCACAAGTTTCTGGAACGTGGGAACATAGGGAACGTGGGTACGAGTGTCGGATACGTCTAGAAGTTTTCCCCAAATTTGCAGGAAACAGCACGTTGGGAACGCCAATAATATATATTAAAAAAATATAAAAAATAATAATTAAAAAACATGAAAAGAGAAGAAACATAGAGAAAAAAAGAAACATGAACACAAATCAAATGACTNAAAATAGATTTACGTTTATTATTGATTAGCCATAGTGCAATTTAGCGTAGGCATGAGTGAATACTCTAGCACGAGCATTAAATAGAGATCAGTGCACAAACTCGACAAGGTAGCATGAAAAAGATTTTTATTGCAACTTAGTTTTCAAGAGAATTTTTTTTGAGTCAACCATGTATATGTACGGTCGTAAGGAAATAGGAATGTTGTTACCAACCAACTGGGCGACCATGAATGCGTGAAAGTTCCCAATGAAGGAAACGCGCAAAAAGAAGTCCCCAAGTTCCTGATTTTAGAGGGTGAAAGTTCCCAATAAGTTCCCAACCATCGGGAACGGTTTTCGTTGAATTGGGAAAGTTTCCTACAAGTTCCAAAGTTCCCTGGAATGTTGGAACTTTGGGAACGAGTCTCTTGAAAGCTAGGAGCGGTTCCCGTGCTACATAGGTTTTAAGTTTTTAAATTTTTAAATGTTTTTTTTTTTACTTTTTTTTTAATGTATAGGAAAGGGGACGCGTGGGAGTCCCCGATTGGTCTAGGGACTTCGGGGACGTCCCCGAAAAGTCCCCTATTTTTTGGGGTACGGCAAAAAAGTCCTCGAGTCTCCAATGGAGTCCCCAACCATTTGGGGACGTTTCCGAGGAGTTCCAAAGTCCCCGAAACGCCAGAACGCAGGGAACAGGTGAAATTTTAGGGGGGACGGGTCCCCGTGCAACATAGTAATAGTTGAAATAGGAGACTTCAGTGGTATGTTATGATTGGAAGTCCCAACATTCATTTTCTGAGCTTCCTCGTTTCTTTTTTGTTTTCCTCCTTAGCCTTCAACTTAACTTCCTGTTGTACTTTCGCAGCTACCTTTGCTGCTGCTTGTGCCTTCAATTCTTCTTTTCTTGCCTTGGCATCAATTCTTCCTTATCTCTAACAACTTGAGATTGTGATTCAAGCCTTCTCTTCTCCAAGGCATCTAGTTCTGCTTGGACCCTTGCTGCTTCTCTTTCTATTGCCGTTGCTTGTTTCTCTAGCTGTTCATGCTTCGCTGCAGCAGGTCCTCTTCTTTTGCTCCCCATCCTTGGTGCCACTTTGTCCAGTGAAGCACTTTCTTGAAATATTCTTCTTCTTGCCAATGATCCTTATGATATGGCCACCTAAGTTTATTTTCATGGTAATATTTGTAGACCATGTCATGAGGATCATGCCTCCTGAATCACTCTTCTCCAAAGTAGAAGGATTCAAGTGCATCTGTTTCTGTCTTGGCCTCTTTAGCATTAGCTATATTGTTTGCACCTATGATAATTGGCAGAGGAGGCCATTTTGCCTTCTTATCCGTTGAGAGGGCTGTAGCCTCTCCATTAACATAAGCCTGATATGCAATTTCTTGCAATACCAGCTTGTCAGGGACAAACTTTGGTAAGAGGCATGGGCTCTTCTGTAGCCCCAAAGATTCTGATATAAGAGTCATTCTCAGTTACATACCAGTCACCAATGCGACCGTTTGCATGTATGGTCTTCTCTGACCTGCACTAAGCAAGTGCACATAACAATAATTTGTACATTGTTGCCAAGAAATGCTTATAGATCTTAGGTTAATGAATCCTATTTATGACCCCATAACATTTGGGATTAGACATGGACAGGGGGTGTTGATTTTTGAGCAGCATCGAGAGCCATTCTCTGGGAGAATGGAGGCATCTGGTCAGATACCAAGAATATCATTCAGTCTGGGACTGAGGCACTTGGTCTGTTACCAAGTTGTTGACTAGTGGTTAACTTGATTCAGCCTAGGGCTGAGGCACCTGGTCAGTTACCAGGAATATCATTCAGTCTGGGACTGAGGCACTTGGTCTGTTACCAAGTTGTTGACTAGTGGTCAACTTGATTTAGCCTGGGGATAAGGCACGTGGTCAGTTACTGGGCCATTACTAGTAGCCCTAGACTAGGTCTAAGCAAGTGATGTGTGATGTACTCCTCTCCTTGGTCATTGGGGCTATGGGACCTCCTCAAGGGGTTGACCACCCCTTGTTAGAATAACTAGCTTGGGACCTTGCTGTTAGTGGGGAGAACAAGACAACCACAGAATAATCTTCCTTATTTACGATGATGTACTTGAGTTGGCACATGTGGACCATGGAGACCAAGAGAAGAGGCTAAGAATTTGTCAAAAGGTGACTTACCCAAGAAGGTTGGGTGAAAAGCCCACAATGGATTTAAAAGGACCCCAACTAATGTATAAAGTGTCAAAAGCCCACATTGAAATTAAAAGAGCCCCAACTAATGTATTTTATATTATTTGTTGAACTCCTTGAGTTATGGAAGTCACCCAATGATGGAATATAAATGAGGAACCCTCTCAAGTGAAGAATCAATCACCATTCAATCAATCACTCATCTTTGTCCAATAACTCATTGGGGTATTTTCCAGCTTCTGTTCATCTCCTTCATCTCATATTTTTTCTTTAAAGTTTTGGGTCAGCTAGCAGGTTCTCAAAGTCTTCATCAATAAGGTTGTCTTACCTTCTTTGAGGCTAGCGAGGTTTTGATCCAGCCCTAGAAGGGTTGCCGAGGTTATGTATGAGCCTTAACAAGGTTGCCGTGGACAACTCAAGCCCTAACAAGGCTTCTGTGAGACAGATAAAGCCCTAAATAGGGTTTCCATCTCCTAAACAGTCTGCAGAGGGTCTCAAGAAGGCTCCCGAGGGTCAACAACAGGTCCTAGAAGGTTCAGACCACTGACAACAAGTTCTAGAAGAGATGGTACAATTTGATGCAGGCAAATTTTGGCTCAAAGGGGGTCACGACAGGTTGGTTCAAGCCCTAGGAGGGCTAATACAAGTCACAATAGGCCTAGCTGGGTTAACGTCATCTATTGAAATTTGAAAGCAGTGTTGCAAACATCGGCGCGGCGAAAAAATCGGCAGGGTCCAGGAAACATTGTTTCGGGATATCTCGGCAAAACATCGGCAAACATCGGGAAAAAATCGGCAAACTTAAAAAATAGAAAAATATTCATTTTTTTTCAATTTTTTAAACATCTAAAGAAACAATAACATCAAATAAACACATTGCTACATGAATATGGAAAGAAAACCGATATATAAGATATATAAGATGTCTAGAGAATCGAGATACATCACACATACAAAATGGATCATGTCCTTGCATCTTAAGTCATCAAAAATATAACAAATGTATCTCATGATCATCATCACGACTCATGAGTCATCTACAATGAAATAAAGTAAATAAACTATTGATTCCCTCTACCCCTTTTACGGGAAAAGGTAATCGCTGTGCAAATGGCCTTTCCTCTAGAAC
>LPNX011101308.1:372671-391954 GCA_001517045.1 Pseudotsuga menziesii
AATCCGAATTTCTGAAACGGTTCCTCCAATGGGAGCCGGTTCCCTTAATCATCTTCAAGAATCTGAATTTCCGAAATGGTTTCCTTATGCAAGGATTCGGTATCCAAAATTGGATTCGGTTCCTCTCAAAAAACCCACCGAATCTTCTAGAATCCGTTCCGGATCCCTGATTCCCCTGCGTTTCAGAAACTGATTTGGAGGGGTTTTTGAAGAATCCGGTAACGTTGTCTATTGCTGATATATAATCTCTGAATTGTATGCTAAAATTTTGCTAAAAGTGAAAAAGATTGTTACTGCTATCAAATCAGATTGCATTATTTAAATTTTAACATGGTATCAGAGCATAGGACATGAATAGCACAATTTTTGAGCAGGTTACTGTTTCCTAGGTGATCTTGGTACCGATCGAAACACATTGAGATGAAGTATCACTTCATCAGAGATATGGTCCAGAGAGGTGCCATGAGACTTCAGTACACTCGTATAGATGAGCAAATTGCAGATGTGTTGATGAAGCCTCTATCCTTGACGAAGTTTGTGTGCTTTTGAGACAAGCTTTTTATTGCAGAGAATGCCTCTCTCACTGAGAAGGAGTGTTGATTTTTGAGTAGCATTGAGAGCCATTCTCTGGGAGAATGGAGGCACCTGGTTAGTTACCAGGAACATCATTCAGTCTGGGACTGAGGCTCTTGGTATATTACCAAGTTGTTGACTAGTGGTCAACTTGATTGAGCCTGGGGCTGAGGCACCTAGTCAGTTACTAGGAATATTATTGAGTCTGGGACTGAGGCACTTGGTCTGTTACCAAGTTATTGACTAGTGGTCAACTTGATTCAGCCTGGGGCAGAGGCACCTGGTCAGTTACCGGGCCATCACTAGAAGCCCTAGACTGGGTCTCGGCAAGTGATGTGTGATGTACTCCTCTCCTTGGTCATTGGGGCTATGGGACCTCCTCTAGGGATTGGCCACCCCTTGTTGGAATAACTAGCTTGGGACCTTGGTGTTAGTGGGGAGAACAAGACACCCAAAAAATAATCTTCCTTATATATGATGATGTACTTGAGTTAGCACGTATGGACCATAGAGACCAAGAGAAGGGGCTAAGAATTTGTCAAAAGGTGACTTACCCAAGAAGGGTGGGTTAAAAGGCCACAGTGAACTTAAAAGGACCCCAACTAATGTATAAAGTGTCAAAATCCCACATTGAAATTAAAAGAGCCCCAACTAATATATTTTATATTATTTGTTGAACTCCTTGACTTATGGAAGTCACCCAATGATGGAATATAAATGAGGGACCCTCTCAAGTGAAAAATCAATCACCATTCAATCAATCACTCATCTCTGTCCAAGAACTCATTGTGGTATTTTCCAGCTGCTGTTCATCTTCTTCATCTCATATTTTTTCTTAAAGGTTTTGGGTGAGATAGCAGGTTTGCAAAGTATTCATCAACAAGGTTGTCTTGACTCTTACCTTCCTTTGAGGCTGCCAAGGCTTTGATCCAATTCTAGAAGAGTTGTCGAGGTTATGTATGAGCCCTAATAGGGCTGCTGTGGACATATCAAGCCCTAACAAGGCTGTTGTGAGATAGATCAAGCCCTAAATAGGGTTGCCATCTCCTAAACAGACTGTCAAGGGTCTGAGGAAGGCTCCCGAGGGTCATTAGTAGGTCTTAGAAGGTTCAGAACACTGACAACAGGCCCTAGAAGGGATGTTACAACTCGATGCAGGCAAAGTTTGGCTCAAAGGGGGCCACGACAGGTTGGTTTAAGCCTTAAGAGGGCTAATATAAGTCACGAGAGGCCTAGCTGGGTTAACGTCATCTGTTGAAAGGGCTAACAACTTATCACAGGGGGCAGATCAGGGCAAACATCATCTTTAGAAGGGCATACATCAGCATGCAAGCCTCTCACCTTTCTTTCTTGGCATTTTATCTTCAGGTTCTCTTGGGATGTGTGCCCTAGAGGCTATTATAAATGTCCGCTCTCTATATCTGCTCATGTAAAACTCAGTCATCTCATATTAAGGAAGATTATTCTTTGCTGGAGTTTTATTCTTGAAAAGATTTCCTTAAGGTAAAATTGTGTCCTTGTGGATGGCTGTTTCTTCTTTACTATTGGTTATCTATTGCTGATATATAATCTCAGAATTATATGCTAAAAGTTTGCTAAAAGTGAAAAACACTGTTGCTGCTATCAAATCAGATCTGCATTTTTAAAATTTTAACATGGTATCAGAGCAGAGGACGTGAAGAGCACAGTTTTTGAACAGGTTACTGTTTTCTAGGTGATCTTGGTACAGATCTGACAAGGCTAAGAACTTTGCAGACTTGTTTTAGCTGACTCTTTTAATGACCAGAAGATAGAATTGAAGGGTCATCCAACTTCAACTCTTGGAAGGATAGGATCTTGGCTACCCTAGAGGAAAATGATCTTGATGTCAATGTTGTAGAGGAACCTACAACAAATGCAGGAAGAGAAGCATTCAAGAGGAAGCAAGCCAAGGCAAGAAGAATCATTTATGATTCAATCAAGGACAATTTGATGCTTGTCATAACCCCATTGAAGGCTGCCAAAGAATGCTTCGATACCTTGACAAATCTATATGAGAAGAAAGCTCCCAGTCAGAAGAGGATTCTGAAGAATAAGCTTCGTACTTTGAAGATGGAAAATGATGAAGGTGTGGCTTCATTCTTCACAAAGATCTCTCAGGTAAGGGATCAACTCTTGGTTATTGGTGTTACAGTAGATGATGATGATCTTGTTCAAATTGTAGTTGATGGTCTTCCAAGTTCATGGGAGACATTCCTATCTGCTGTAAATGGTTGTGAAGACCAGCCATATTTTGAAAGACTATGGCACGATTGCTTGCAAGAGGAAGGAAGAGTGCAAAGCAAAAATGGTGGCTCTAAGGAAAGGAATCTTGCTCTTGCTGCCAAGACAAGGAAAGGATAGATGTTATTTCATCAAAAGAACAAGGACAAAAAGCCCCAAGGTAAGCACATTGATTGGTCAAAGATGAAATGTTTCAATTGTCAAAAGATGGGACATTAAGCCAGAGATTGTCATAAGCAAAAGAGAAAGTTCAAGGCAAAGTTTCATGCATCTCATGCTGCTGAAGAAGAACCTAAGAAAAAGAAAATCAATGGATCTTCCAATAATCAACAACCAAGGAAAGAATACTATCTTGTTTCAGCTCTCTCTTGTTCCATCACCAACAGTGCCGAGTCTTGGATGGTGGACAGTGGATCTTCCAAACATATGACAAAATTTTGAGGAGCTCTTAGAGACTTCAAAAAAAGGAAGTTTTATGCTCAAGTGAAACTTGGAGATGATGCCACCTATGAAATTAAAGGAGTTGGTTCAACCTATTTTCAGTTAGACTCTGGGATTGTCTTGCACTGTCTTGCATATCGATGAGATACTATATATTCCTGGCCTAAAGAAGAACCTCCTCTTTGTTGCCGTGTTAGAAGACAAAAGTTACAGAGTAATCCTCATGGGCAGAAAAGCGTTCCTATGGCCAAAGAATGAAGAGATGAGTTCATCTATGATGATTGGAGTTCGAGAGGGAGGCCTTTACAAGGCTTCCGGGCATCCTATTCAGGCATTGATCCACGATACAATCAATCGCTATGAGTTATGGCATCAAAGGTTTGACACATTCATTACAAAGCTCTTCCTGGTCTACAAAAGATTGTTACAAGTATGCCTAAATTTTCTTCTGAACATAATGTTGTTTGTAGAGGTTGTGCTCTTGGCAAGAATGCCAATAAATATTTTCCTAACAGTAGCAGAATATCCAAAAAGACCTTGGACTCGAGGTTACTTGGGAATGGAAGCAAAAGCGAGAAGCGGGAGCGAAGCGAAAAGCAAAATTTTCAAAAGCTTCCGGGGTGGGAGCTTTTTTTATATAATATATATTTTTATATATTTTGACGCATATGTCATCAAAACCATGTGCATCCATCAAAATTCAAACCATTATACACAAATATGCAAAATTTCTCATGTATATAGCAAGTAAGAGTGCATACAATCAAACTAGCCCGAGCGCAATCCATATTTGAACCAAAGAACATCAATAAATAGGTTATAAACTAGAGATTCTTCAAAAACTAGTTTTGAGGCCACCAACATCAATCTAAACAATCAACACCACCAACATCAAGATACATAGAGGGGTTGATGTGTTTGATTAAATGGCAATCCCGTACCCTCATATACGATAGAATCCAGTGGAAACATTGCAATCCTGAAATCCTAAAAACTGTTAACCCTGTTGAATTTTGAATGTAATAAAAAATTCTACTTTTTGCATTTGAAGTCTGATGAGGTTGGAACCACTCTTAAACATTCTGAAAACAATTAATGGTAATGTTAAAAATTTAAGTAAAAGGATAGAAAATGAAAGATAAGGATAATGCCAACTTTTACTTTAAGAATTTAATATTACCATTTAATGCTATTGATGATTACTAAGGTTATATTTTTTGCTATTAGAGTAGGATTTGCCTCCTTTATATAGCATTAATATGGACCTAGGGTTAGTTGCCCCCCACCCATTACTTAAACTTTTGTTTTTTTTTGAAGAAAACTTGGAAAAAAGGCGGGAACGTTTTTTTTGCCTAGAAGCGAGCTTCCTGAAATGCTACCACACGAGAGCGTTTAGGAAGTGCGCTTTCCCAGCGCTTCCTGGACGCTTCCTTCGGAAGCAAGATTTGGGAGCGGGGGCGAAGGGGGAGGGGTGCTCCCACACAACATAGTGCAAAACTAAGTTGCAGGAAACGCCTGAAATCGACCTATACCACCATCTGAAACGTGTTGAAACGCTGAAACTCGTACGGTACGGGCTTGAAACGCGTTTCACGATTAGGAAACGTGTCCGTACGGACTGAAACGCATTTCAAGCTTGTTTCATGTTTTTTTTTCCACGTTTCACTTAAATTTGTTTTTTTCTAGTTAATTCTCTCCGGCGGATTTGATAAATTAATTAAAAATTAAAATTAAAATTGATTCTAGATGATTCTAATCTAGGTTTCAGATGTTATAA
Source organism: Pseudotsuga menziesii (assembly GCA_001517045.1). Classification (NCBI taxonomy): domain Eukaryota; kingdom Viridiplantae; phylum Streptophyta; class Pinopsida; order Pinales; family Pinaceae; genus Pseudotsuga; species Pseudotsuga menziesii. Next base: position 377,725 of record LPNX011101308.1, read on the forward strand.
ATTAACCCATTCCATACGTTATCTCCTCACTCACTCATGCGATTTGTCCTTTGAGATCTGGACGGCATACGACATCACGGCAGCGAGGGCATGACATCACGACAGAGTTTGGGTTATCGGTTTCGCTGTGCAGTCTGTGATCACAGCGTTGAAGAAAGGCAACGTGGTGTTGAAGAAGGCAACGATCACCACGTTTTTTGGTGAACGACCTCCACTTTTCTGTTGGGCAGTGATCTCCACGTTTTTTGGGGCAGTGATCACGATGGAGGCAGTGTTCAGTGGTGAAGGAAACAATCATCGTGGAGGCAGCTACAACTCTGAGATCATGGTGGAATGGTGGAGGTAGCTACGTTGCTACAACCAAGAGCAAGAGAAAGGTACGGCCAAGCACGCAGACAATTAGCTACGACCAAGCACACTGTCAGTTACTTACAACCATCACTTATAGCGCTCGGTCAACACTTCAATCAAGCAATAAACTATAGTTGTGGTTCTGGAATCTGTGGTGTTGAAAGGCTTCTTCTGGTAAGCACTACGCGACAAGATTTAATGAAGTTATCCACTGATTTGATCGTTTTCTTATGTATTTACGAGGGTTTATGCTTCAGCCTCCAGACTTCTTTAGAACTTGATATTTACGAGGGTTTATGTATTAATTCTAATTTCTTGCAAAGTTCAAACCTAAGATCCTTTTTTAATTTTTTTGCAGTGACAATGGCATCCAACCAAGCTACTCAATCGATCCCTAAGCTCAATAAGAGGACTGACTACTATCCTCTTTGGAAGCATGTTCAGAAAATTGCTAGGTGTGCAGGTGGTGGTTCATGGGAATGGCGATGCAATCTTTGTAATTCCCAGTATAAGGGCTCCTATCCAAGAGTCCGAGCACATTTTTTGCATGAATCAGGAAAGGGGATTGAGAATTGCCCAAACTTAAATGACCCTGTTGAGAGGACGAAATATCAAAGTGAGCAGGATGAGGCTGACAGGCCTAAAAGGAGACATGAACAACTTTCTCAATGATCTCCTCAAGATCCGCACATTGAGCCAAGGATTCTACATGAGGCTAGGAAGAGGAAAGCAACTCAACTACAACAACAAGCATCAAACAATCCTATTGCTACACAATCACCTTCGGCTTCAATTCAAGAAAGCAAAATAACTAAACTAGTGAATATTCAAGGGAGAGAAGAAGTTGAAACAAGAGTGGCTAGGGCCATTTATGCTTGTGGTATCCCTTTCAATGTGGTTCGCTCTCCTTACTGGCAAGATATGGTGAGAGCAATAAACACAGCTCCTAAAGGGTTCAAGGGGCCTAACTATGAAAAACTACGAACAAATCTACTAAAAAAGGAGAAAGCACTTGTGGAGGATATTTTAACACCAATTCGTGCTTCATGGAGCAGCTCTGGGGTTACTATTGTCTCAGATGGATGGATAGATATTAGGCATAGGCCACTAATAAATATCATTGCCAATTCACCAAAAGGAGTAATGTTTATAAGGGCTGAAGACTGTTCAGGGGAGACGAAAGATGCTCAATTCATTGCTGATATTTTGATCAAATCTATTGAGCAGATAGGGCCTAGTAAGGTGGTGCAAGTTATCACAGATAATGCACCAGTTTGTAAAGCTGCAGGTTTGATTGTTGAGAGCAGGTATGATCACATTTTCTGGACACCTTGCATTGTCCAATCTGAATTTGATATTAGAAGAGATTGACAATAAAGTTCCATGGATAAAGGAATTCACAGGGGAAGCGAGGGAAATAATCAAATTCATCATCGACCACCACCACTCTCAAGCAATATTTCGAGAATTCTCCAAATTGGAGTTGTTGAAGGTTGCTGAGACAAGATATGCCTCCAACTTCATCATGTTGCGACGCCTTGTTGATGTTAAGCAGGCGTTGGTTTCTATGGTGGTGAGTCAGCTTTGGGCTGAGTGGAGATAGGAAAATGCAGAGCGAGGAGCTATGGTGCATAGGTTGTGCCTTGATGAGGAGTGGTGGAGCAAGATAGGTTTCTTGCTCAAGTTCACATGCCCTGCATTTGACCTTCTTCGAAGCGCTGACACCGATCAACCTTTCTTGGGAGAAGTATATGATGGCATGGATACCATGGTTGAGAAAACCATGGAAATCATTGCACAAGAATCTCCTCATCTTTTATTTGTTGATGTTGGTTTCACTGATTTAGTGCAAAAAATCATTGTTGATAGGTGGAACAGTTTCCACATGCCATTGCACACTTTAGCACATGCCTTGAACCCAAGATTTTATGATGAAGAGCTCATTGCTCAAAGCAATGGGAAAAGGAAGGCACCACACAAGGATAGAGAGGTGGCCAATGGAGTGAAAAGGGCCCTTATGAGAATTTTTCCAGTTGATCTACATAGGGAGGTGAAGGAGGAATTTGCTAGTTTTGCTGCAGGGTTGGATGATTATTTAGACATATCATCGTTGGATGAAAGAAGCACCATGAGCCCAGTTAAGTGGTGGGTTTGTCATGGAGCAAATGGCGTGCATTTGCAAACACTTGCCATTCGTATTCTTTCACAAGTGGCAAGCTCTTCATCGATAGAAAGGAGTTGGAGCACCTATGGTTTTATTCATTCTGTGAAGCGCAACAGGTTGGGCTCACAGAAGGATGAGGATCTTGTTTATGTGCATTCCAATCTTCGCCTTGCATCTCGTAAGGGACCAGAATACAACACTGGGCCTTGTAAAGATTGGGATGTCGAGCCAGAATCAGCTGACTTAGACCTCTCTCTCATACTTACCAGACTCGGAATCGGCAATAAATCGGCAAGGCAAAAGAGTGAAGAGTTTGAATCAGATCGGGAAAGAATCGACAATTACAAAAAATCAAATATATATGCATATTTTGATTTTTTTTAATTAAATATATATTTTTCATAGATATTCAAAATAGCCATGTACATATACTGCAAGATATCAATAGATGTCCATAAGATATCAATAAATGCCCAAATTATATCTATTCTATTCCAAATATAAATTTATAATAAAAAATGGCATTGAATCAATTAATATTAACATAATTAAAATATAAATTATATTCATTTATATATTAACCTAGATAATTATAGGATAATTATATCTTATATATAAAAAATATATATTTGATGTATTTTACATATAATAGAAAAACTAATATATAATACATTTAATATTTAATAAATAATAAATAATTTATAACACCTAATCATGAAAAGATTTTAACATACATAAAATACATCAAAATCAAATAATAATAGAACTAATAGGTAATACATTTAATAAATAATGTATTTTGAAAAGTATTACATTAAATAAAAAACTAATTTGTAACTCGTCGAACCCAGAACCCTGGCAATATCACTGTCCATATGCGCAGTGTGCAGGGCCGCATGATGTTGAATCCTGTTTATTCGTGAAGGAGAATTGCACTCAATCAAGGTTCCTATCTACCACGATCACCCTTCCCAGTCTACCCACGGCCGTCGCGTGGATAGAGGGGAGCTTGAAAAGCCATTATCGAGGAGGAGAGAGCTCGAAAAGCCATCATCGGGATAGAGGATGAGAGATATGGAAAAATTGGCACGGATAGAGGAGAGGAGAGATAGAAAACGACAATGAAAACGACGGATTTGGGGCCTAGAAATCATTTCACCCGAGTTAAACTCGCCCCCGATCTAGAACGGATCGTTTTCCTGCCACGCCGAGTCAAACTCGCGATTATTGCGATTTGACTTGCGAGTCCTATAACTATGCTCTCTCTTGCTGCACTAAACATTGAGGAATCTAGAAGTGGAATTGGAAATACTTCTTCCACTCTGCATTCTGTTGTTGAGAGTGCTACTTGCTCTATTTTTGAGGAAGACTATGAACAGGAGGGTGGCTATTAGTTTGAGGCTTGAGCTCAGTTGCTCATGTTTTACTGTTATTTTCTATGTTAGTATGTTCATTGCTCACAGTTTGATACATTGTACTTGTAGCCTCATACTTTAAGGCTAATTTTGGATATATACTATATAGCCTCGTTTATCAAGGCAGTTTTTGGTTATTACTACATGCATGAATGAAATGATAAAGACTTGGGACCTGGGTTCATGAATAAAATGTGATCTTACATGTATGATTTAAATTTTTATGCATCATTTATCATTTATGATTTTATCAGTTGTAGTTGCAACTAAATGTCATTGATAATTATAGGTCTATGTTTTATAATAATTGTCCTTGCCTCATTATATATATATATATATCGTGTTTCCCCATTTCCAAAATTTGGTGGAGTTGCGTTTCCAGCGTTTCCCCGTTTCGTGCAACTTAGGTGCAAAACAATTTTGTATATAATGCATGGAAACTATTTCCAACCGAAGGAGATTAATAAGCCTTTTTCAGACAACTAAAGGTAAGAGTATTATTGTAAAGAAAAAAAACTAAAGATTACTCCCTTGTGTATGTCGTATTTTGGGCCTATGGTTAAAATAAATAAATGGCTTTTGCACAATGCCTCCTTTGCAAGCCACAGGTACAATCTTTGCTGTGTGTATGCATCAATCTGATAGGGTTGAAAGAATGTTCCAATCTGTAGTCTGTTCCTGCCCAACGGCCAATACATACAACTCCAGGTTTTTGAGATTACACACTCAATTTCAGTTTTGGTAGAAAATCGCTTCGGTAAACTATTTACTGGCTTGGGATAACAAGCTTCTTTACTTGTGTCTGTGCAATGAATTCTGCCATTTTTTGTGTCCTGTCTAGCTTTGCAGGAACACATCCCTGATCTTTGCAATGTTTTTTTGGTTTTTTTAATGCTAATCTCAATGTGAGCTAGGGTTTATTTAAGGGGCATTAGCTGCAATTTGGTGGCTTTTCCTTAGGTTTTTAGGCCCTACAAGGCCAGGGCGTCCAGTCAAGGAGCTTCTCTGTGTCCTACGACTGGGCACACCCAAGAAAGGTGGTTAGGAGCAGCCACATTCCAACAGAAATGTTCCCACACCAAACAACCCTTGACAGGCAGGGAGCTTCGGTGTACTCTTGGCCACTAGGTAAACCCAGGAAATGTGCTTAGGAGCAGCGACACCTCGATGGAAATGTTCACAGGATGCTGCCAAATCTTCTGGAGCTGCCCCCTACAATTTTGGAGCGTTTCATACTTGGTTTGGACGCTGAATTTCCTGTGTGAGGGAAAACAGTGGGTATAGATACCCAACTCCTGGGAGTAGTACCTGTGCAATAGAGTTTGTAAAAGACTGTTCTATTTATGGGGATAACTTGGATGTGAAGAACCTCTCAGTAGTTTCTGTTTCATTTACTGACATATATTTGTACTTGGATTGCAATTGCCTGTTAGAATTCTGTCTGTATTGTTTACTTGATCCAATACTCATGCTTCTTATGGTAGTGTTTGAGTTCTTTATTAATCTTTTAAACAGAAGGAAATTTATTGGAAAGGTTGTAAGTGTTTAGTTCACAAGTTGAGGAGTCAAAGGTCCATCCATTTATTTGCTTATAATTAGTCATTTCAAGCTATTGGCAAAGGGCCAAAAAGAGAAACAATATATTAATTCCTGAAAATAACCTTGACCCTGGAATAAAAGAGTAGAAAACATATAAATATTATGAGCATATCAAAGTATTTGCATCACGAGAGAAGAAAAGATAGGTAAAATTTAACTCTTTGCATTGACAGGAATCGTCCATGAAATTTCCTGCTGGACAGTATCTGAAATTACGTGCAGTTGGCGCTCCTGCAGTTGTTATATCACTTGCAACACAAGGTGTATTTCGAGGGTTTAAGGACACAACGACTCCTCTTTATGCAATAGGTGAGTATAGAATTCAAATTTTTTTCAAATGCTAAATATTTGTTCTCATCTTGGAGAGCTAGACATGCAATTAATTTATAAATTATAACTATCTTATTTAATTTAAACAGCAGACTGGTCAATAACATAATTGTAATTTTCCTTTCTTTCATCCATTACCCAAATCGCGCTTTATGGAAACCAAAGTACTATTGATGAATAAATTGCCTACTATTCATGTGACATATCAAGTGTTTTGTGTGACTACTTAACAAGTTTGAATTGTCTGTAAAAGATTCGACTGGAAGGCATTATATTAAAGGAATCATTCTCCCAAATTCATTATGAGGAAGTTCCAGCAGGTTGTGGAAATGAACATGTTTCCCAAGCCCAGTCTATGGTTATGCTAACTAGCTATACCTGCAATATGCTAGATTACAAATGCAGCTAATACACATTTATCAAGTGCTCACATAGATGATAGCAGAATGTGATCACAACACCATTACACACAAATTTGGTATAATCTATTACTTGGTTAATGCCTTAAAGAGGAAAAACCATAAATCTTTTCTCAACACTTCTACTATTTTAATCATCTTCCGCTTCCTTCATTGCTATTTCAATGCTTCTCGTAACATCTTTGAAACAGTACATCCATTCTAGTGTGTGCACATTTTCACATTCAGTCATCTCCTCCTGTTTGGTTCACTTCATTAATTAGATCTTATTAACATGTTCTACAGTCGGACACTCTGACGGATCCAGAGGACCTTGGCATTATGCAGGTGCCCTGTTCGCCCCCCTTGCCCTTGGCTGTCAGACCTAAGTATTCTTGACACCACTGGCATCATCTTCAGTTCTCTCTTGCTATCTCTCTCTAGACAGTCTTTTGAGCTATTTGGGTTGTCCAGGCCTTGGACACACTCACTTGCTCTTGCTCACTCTCTTCTTGAGCATGGAAGGAAATCATCAAAGAACACAAAGGGACACAAGATTCCTCCAAAGATTTCAATTAACTAAGCCAAATGGCTGAAAAATTTCAATGGACCAAGAATGGGAGAGAATGAGAGCAAGAGCAAGAAGAGAGTGAGCAAGAGCATCTAACATTGTGTAACCCAAATGAGGAGGGGAAGCCTACTTAAATAGGAAATGAGGGAGGAGAGAGCCCAAGTGCATGCAAGCCACTTGTCAAAATTAGAGAGTGAGAGCTCAAAGAGGGGGGTGCACTTCTCTTGGGGGCTCTTCCTAGGGTGAGAAATCAAATAGAAATGGGGAGAAACCCCCCTAGGGAGGCAACTTCAAACTTGTGATACACTTGCATGGGGGGCCCCTTTTTGCCTCAAATGTCACCTTAGAAACATAACATGACATTATGAAACAATTTTTTCACCTTCTAAGTGACTTTAGGCACTTTTCCAAAATTTGGCTTGCTAATTATCTGCCAATTTTCCTGATTTTTTTGACTGATTTAGACAAATGTGTTTAAAACCTTAGCAAGACTTGTCCGAATAACTTCAAACTTAGCTCAAGGGTGTAGGGGGACTCATGCCAATGATTTTGAGTACCCATACCCCTATTCATTGGCATTAGGTGCCACTTAACCCTCTTTCCATTACAACATTTTTATGCCGAGGGACAATTTTTAATCACCAAAAATTAAAAAAACCTAGGCAAAACTTAATGAAATTCCGCAAGACTCTGGATAGTGTTTAGCATGGTAACATAGAACATTCCTTAGACTTAGTGACCCTGTGGATTCGATCATTAGAACGCCTTTCACCACTTTGGAGGTCAGGGATTTTTGAATGAAAAACTCAGATAATTAAAATCACTAAAAATGAATTTTAATTATCCAAGGGAAAAAACACTCGATGAAAGGACTTCCCTAATGAAAAATTCCTAGGTAACTAAGTTATACAAAAACTAAACCTTCATGCTGACATATCATTACAAAATCCCCTGCATGGGTGCGGGAATTTCATGGAGAAAAGATAAGAAGAAAAGTTGTAACCAGGAATATTTCACCTTTTGTGGACAGAAGTTGTTCCTCTGGTCTGAATGGTTCAGATCTAGAACAAATGAGTGAACGACAAAGGATGAAGACCTTCCCTGGATGTCGTAGACACCTGGAATGCTGCTTCGATAGTGAACCTGTATACCTGCAAATAGATCAAACATGCAAACACATCAAAGCTACCAAAAAATCATCTACTTATCCATGTTAGTGACTAAGGAATCTAACAACATGTACATGTGAAATCAAAACAACAGTAATGTGGGACGGAAATCAACCTTGCATTAAAGATGTATGGAGAAGCTTACAACCAATGCCTTAGTGTCGACAAGCATCTCCACGAGACAAACACTTCATCCCCATAAGCTCCAATTTTGCTCTCTATGCTCTCCAATGGCTTGGGCTAAGTGGTCAATCCAACAGCATAACAATATCTCTATAGTTCTTCCCCTCAACTATGGACATGAGCTTGTATTTATAAGGCTCAATGGATAGGAATAGTTGAGAGATTTGTGGATGAGGTGGTTCTAAGATCCTATGATGGGGGATCTCGAGCCCAACTGACCCACAATGATAGGGATAAGGGAGGACACGAGGGTCATGATCTAGAAGCCTCGAGAAACTTCTCTTTTTTCCATTTTACCCAGGGCACCGCTTTTCTTCTTTTATGACAGAGCAGTTTAGATGAGAAACGTTTATGGACCAAAGACCACAGGCAGTGGCATCGCTTATGGCAAATAGGATACAGGCGGTGTGAGCAAGGTACCGCTCATGGGCCACAAGGAAAGCGCGGTGCTGAGTTTTTTCATGTAGAATTGACAAACATAGTAGGTTTCCACTCTAAGTGCTGGGATTAAGGGCAAACATGGGAGTTAAAGGTCTTATCACATGGTGGTGACAAGATTTGGGTATAACAAAAGTTGCCTCGCTTGAATTTTTTTGTTAAGTGCATCTTTCTCGTCTTTAAGGTACATGGTGCATGTGCATGGTACATGGTTTCCCACCTAGTTGGTTAGATGGTCAACACTGACCTCAAAGCCAAATGCAAAGTGACATATTTGGGTGGAGATGCCCTAAGCTGTGAGATAGTGCTTTGCTAGCATTACATTTGTCCTTACTTTTCCTTTGGCTGGCAACTTGTTGTCTTCTGTGTAAAATATTTAATTATGTCTTATCTTTGGAAGTTCTCTGATCATTACAAAAATGATTGCAATTGTGGAGCTATTGAACAGAACAGCCATTGGAAGAAATCATACAAGCCATGATATGAGTTCATTCTTTGTTTCTAGGTTAAAAATATGAAAGTTTATAATAATCTATAGTCACGATTCACATTACTTTTCTGCAAGTTAGATCAGTAAAATATCAAAAGCAGCTGTAAAATGATACTGGTTTCGTGGCATACATATATTGCATTCTATTATTATAGATAGTAGCATTAACTAGCACAGACAATCTAATTGTAACAAAATCCTATCAATTACAAAGGATGTTTCTCATGTGACAGGGATAGCTTCATTCTGTAAGATATACTCCAATCAATAATGTTTGCAGTTTCAACTTTCAATGGTGTTGCTATTGCAAATCATCCAATAGAAGTTTGCACAGCCTGGTCCCAAACAACATTAACTTTAGACTCCAACTAAATAAACGACCAATGCCCTTTAATTAGTCGATTTTAAAAAAATCAAGAAATGAGAGTTTGACATGACTTACAGAGCCATGTAAACACTCCTTCAAGATATCCTTTCAAATTTAAATCACTTTAGTATCGCCTTTAACAAACCCATATTATGGTTTGAAAATGACCTTATGTCTATGGTATGTGCCTTCATTTGGATTCCTATATGTTTAACGTTACAGTGAGGTGTAGCTGTTAGTAGCGGAAGTCCAAGGATGTTGCTTGGCAAGCCTTGTGACAATTTGAATCCAAGTTTTGAATATTCTGTTAGACCTAGATTTAGAGGAAGAAGTGTTTATTGAGCCAATCACACCTTAGAAAGGGGTAAAGGAAGCTTGAAAGAAGACAGGAGCCCCAAGTTTTGAGATTAGAGGTTATTAGTTGTCATGATGAATGGGAAAAATTCTACACCGAGAAACTAACATGAAAATTTGATAATGCTAAAGCAGTTATTGGAAAAGCTGGTCATTGCTAATGTAAATGCAACACTAAAGGAACTGCATGGATAAGAGTTCACTTAAAACAAGATTATGTCTGTGCTTGCAATTTCACACAAAAATAACTCTGATGAAACAAAGCAGAAAGATGTGTGTCATTAAGTGATTAAAACAGGAAGTGTAAGTAGCACAAACAACAGAAAATCTTGAGAAGTAGCTTAAACTCGGGCTGAAAAGCTTATACTAGATGCTGGTATTTGGAAGGAGATTGCAAATGATAATTTTTCTTATGCGCTGTTTTCCTATTTTAGTACTTCTCCAATCTTTACTTATTTGTTTTATCTTTGTGAGTCTGTATTCGAGATTCTGATTCGTGGATTTGGCATTGGTTTCAGTGGCAGGTGATATATCCAATATTATTTTGGATCCTGTTCTTATATTTCTTCTTAGACTTGGAGTTAGTGGCGCAGCCGTTGCCCATGTTCTATCCCAGTATGTGGCANGCAGGGGATATATCCAATATTATTTTGGATCCTGTTCTTATATTTCTTCTTAGACTTGGAGTTAGTGGCGCAGCCGTTGCCCATGTTCTATCCCAGTATGTGGCAGTTGCATCTATGCTCCATATGATTCTCTATATGATGGAGTCTGGAGAAAATATTAATTTTGTTGGATATCCTGGAAATATATGTTTTGTGCAAAAATTATAATCATACTTTGGGTTTTATGTCTGAACATTGCTATCATTTATAGAATATTTTCTATGGTCTTGGACAGTCCAGCATTATTGTTGTATTGATGGAAGAGTGGATGGTGAAAATATCATATTCATATTCTGCAATTCCAGAATTTGATGTTAGTGTGCTCTGAATTGCAGGTATCTTATTGCTTATATTCTTTTATGGAAATTGCACAAGCGAGTTGTGCTTTTACCTCCAAAAATCAGTGACCTGCAGTTCGGTCGCTTTTTCAAAAGTGGTAAGACGCTAAATGAGAATTCTAGAGGCAAACTAGGAAATGCAGCTTTCACGCAAAAACTTGTTTAATTTGTATGCTTTCTTAGTAATGACAGTAGCTGGGTTCTCTATTTTAGTATTCTGTAATTGTTGATTCTAGAATGATCTTGACATTTTTCATTCTTACACATCTTCTGGAAAATTTTGACTAAAATTTGCCACAATGAAGGGCTTCATGACAACAGGTAGTAGTCACAACAACAGAAAGTAGTCAACATCTAGAAACTAACGGAAAGTAAATACAGAAGATCTAAAAGTCAAAATAACTGGCAAACAAGTCCCGCATCCACCAATATACCGGCCAATTGATCTATAAAAACTGCAGTAACTAAGAAATGTTTGCATAGAGAGTAGCATGTAGAGAAAGACTGACCACCTTGCACGGCTACAGGACTGGCAAGGTCTTGTGAATTTCTTACAAAGCTAATGATTGCCTAGTTTGAACCTGTTGAGGCCCCGAAAATCGCAGGCAACAACAGTAAGGGATTCTCCCCAATCAACGTTCCCAACTAGCCCGTTGACTGTTTGGTATAGGGAATCCGTTCGGTTTGCGGTCCGGCTACCGTAGGTCAAAGTAACACAACAAAGGGCTTTACCGGCTGCGGCCCGGTCCACCATGTTTTTGTATTTTTTGACTTAATGTATGATATGCAAGTGCCTAACTAACAATGCAGGGTGCTAAAGATGCAAGGAACAGTCACAATGTGATGCGCAGGTTCTTACCTCTCAAGCACCCAAAAACACATACAACACAAAAAATAAACTAACTACCTAAACTATCCCTAGGGAGCAGAGTTATCATTTATTGGTGAGTAATACATTTTGTACGTGCATTATGAAGAGTTACAGATAGCTGATACTTCATTCAAGACACATGAACAATTACAGATATTTAAACAACCAGATAGCCGATTATTTTACGAACAACATTTATTACTCACAGTGGAAGACATCCCAAAAGATACTGAAGAACATTCAACAAGAACATAGGTTCAGGAAGTTAAATACTCTCACAGTAAATGAAACACAGCTGAAAACGAAATAGTTCCTCTTCAACATTATTCATTTAGTCGCATTGACACATTCTACATTTCGCTCTCTCCAGCAGGCAAAAGTTGCCCTTTCTGACTGTAAAACGAAGTAGTTCCTCTTACAAGCAAAAGAGTTTACCAATTTTTTCTAGGGAAAAATCCCCTCATCAGTCCTATCTTTACAGTATTTAAACTACACCCCCTATCGTTAGGGATCCCCCAACGTCTGACTTTCCAGTCTCTCCAAACGTTTCAGCTTCCTCTTCTGGCTGTTTTGTCTTCCCAATTATTTTCTCTGAGCGTTCATCTCCTGATCAGTAACTGATAGGTCTTCCCAGTCTGTACCTCTGTCGTTTTCTTGTTTTGTCCTTTTCTCCGCTTTGTCTTCCTTGTGACCCTGCCGGTTTCGATTTGACCAAGCTAAGCCTTCACTTCGGGTCGCTTCAACAATCCATCGAATTCCTCCTGCAAACAATTATGGTGCATCATTCGTTGGAATGGGATTTTAAACATTAAAATTATCTGCTCGGAACGGTCAATCCACAAGAAAATAGCCAGGTGCATCCGGACAGAGTCTCGATTAAGCCTTGGGCAGGAAGGTTATAAATCGGCAGTCGGAAAGCTTTGGCATCGGACGTGGAAAGACTTTCCTGGCCGCAACAGCGGACAAGAGAAGGCTAAAGATACTCGACGCAGGCGGGAAACGCTTCAATCGGAAGTCGGCACGGTTTGGACATCGGAAGTCAAATGGATTTCTTAGCCGCAACAGCGGAGGGCGAATAAAGATCAATGCGTGTCGGCAGTCGGAGCAATTTATACTTCGGACGCCAAACCGCTTTGGCAGCCGCAACAGCGGAAGGGAGAAGGATTGGAGCTTCCGATTCAACATAAAAAGACGCCCGATTCAAGAAAACTTAAGTGTTTTGAACAGTTAAGGATCAACAACAGCTAAAGTCGTTCTTCCTGCGAAATGGCGGCCTCAAAGGACAAAGATTTGACTTCTCCAAATTCACACCCTTGATCCAACACGAAAATCAAACACAAACGATTTCTGAAAACAAGCCGTAATCTAATGCTCAGAATCAACCAAAGTTAATGCAAGACCTCACGAGATCAAACAACTTTAAATGATAAGGAGGGGCCCAAACTTTAAGAAATTTGGGGAGAAAAGTTGCAGCTGCAACAAATGGCGATTACCTGGTGAACCTAGATCTCTGGGCGATTAATCTTTGAGTGACAGACTGTTTAACAGCAAAAGCATCATATTGAATTCTTCCAGCAATATGGATTCTCAAATGACCGAAGTGTGTACCCTTAATCATTGATGACAGTCCAATTAGGGAGAGTGGGAACCAGAATCGTTAAGTCCAGATAACTATGCTGAGGCCAGATGATGAGTTTCATTATTACCTTTGTCTTTAGGTGGCTAATAGCTTTGGACACCACAGGATTGTAGCATATGGTAAACAAAAATATTCATTTGTTCCTCATTCCCATGCCATTTTGGTACTTTTTGTACTTTTGGACTTTTGTCCCTTTTCTTATGAGTCCTCCTGAATGCCCTGTCTTACTGAATTTTATTTCAGGATCCTCTATCCCATAGTGTCCTTTTGTGTGAGTGGTATACTTTAAGTTTCAGCTCACGGACGGAGAGGATCTTTAGGCAACTTAGTACTCATGATTCAGCACCTGCTTTGATTTATGATGCTTTCCTAGGAGTTTTTTGACTCTTTATTTGCCTATTGGCATTCGTTTCTTGGCATGAGATCATTTATATTCAATATACTGTTCACCTTGCTCCTTTCCATGGGTCTTCGGCTGTCACTCCTTAGGACACTTTAAGTGTGACGTGGATGGAGCCCCAACATAGTGTTCCAGACTCTCTGAATCCAGTTTATTACACAGGGATTAAGCAGGACTTCAATGCACACAGAATTATTCGAGAAAACGACTAAGCTGGAAGAAAATCTTTAATATAAACAGCAACCCACAGTCTGATCACTAAATTGTTTATCACTCCCAAAAATTTTGATGTTCCCATGCAATCGCAGGTTCATCCCCTTTATTGAAAACAAGAAAAAATCAAACTTAAGCAAACTGAAAAACATGACTCAACAGACTACCCGACGGATTATTTATATACAAGACAGAAGCATTCAAACAAACTCAGGAAAAATAAGGCTTGAGAACCAAACCATTTACTGGTAGGTTCTCCTCCCACCCTTGCAGAT
>LPNX011101308.1:392253-431801 GCA_001517045.1 Pseudotsuga menziesii
ATTCCAATTGCAGATTTGGGGGTGACTCTATCAGCCCAAAGGGCATTTGGTAACGCTGAGTGCCAACTCCTCTGCTTTTCTACCACAGTCTTCTTTAAAATTCTAATCAAATTTTTGTTAGAGGATTCAGCCAGGCCATTTCCTTGCGGATAGTAATTAGCAGAATAATGCAATTTTATCCCTTTATCATGAGCAAAAGCAGTCAATTTGATTGATGAAAAGTATTTGGCATTATCAAAAACTAACGAAACTGGAACTCCAAACCTGGTCATGATGTGGTCTTGTAAGAAGCTGATGACTTCGTCTTCATTTATCTTGCGCAGCGGAATAGCTTCGACCCAGCGAGTGAAATAATCAGTCGCAGTAAGAATGTACTTGTGCTGCAGGGAGGAATTCGGTTTTATTTCTCCTATAATATCCAGCCCCCTTTGCTCGAATGGTTCCGTGATCATCACAGGCTTTAGGGATGCTGCTGCTTTAGGCTGTCTTCCGCCACACCTTGGCAAATATCACATTTCCTGACATGTGCATGTGCATCCTTGAAGAGTGTAGGCCAATAGTAACCAGCTCTGAGGATTTTGTGGGCTGTAGTGTCTCCTGAATAATGTCCCCCAGCAGGACCATCATGTAATTCTGACATTACTTTCTTCGCATCTTCTTTTTCTAGACATCTGAGGAGAACCCCGTCATAATTCTTTCTGAATAATACTCCTTCAACAAGTTGATAGGAGGCCGATTTAAGACGCAGAGCTCTTCTTTGTTTGGAATTCCAATGTTCTGGCAACAACCCTGATTGCAGGTAATGCACGAGGTCTCTATACCAAGACTCAGGAGCTGTAAACAAAGGACATACATCCATTACATGTAATTTAGCCTCATCCTCCCATGCTTGTTCTTCGTTGTTCCCGCTTTCAGTCATCAATTTGCACAACCCTTGACCTTTCACTATAGAGGCTAGCTTGAATTCAAGGTCGTACTCTTGGAGAGCTGTTACCCAGTTGCCCCTCCTTTCTCCTAACTCTTTTTGTATGAGAAGGGATCTTACAGCTGGGTAGGGGACTATTACTTTGGTTCGATTTTTTAATATATAAGGCCTGAATTGCTTCACTGCCTTAAATACTGCGTAAGCTTGCTTGTCAATGGCTGGGTAGTTTAATTCAGCCCCCTGTAGACCAGTACTCATAAAGGAGATTGGGAATTCATCCCCCCCTTCTTCCTTTTGGGTGAGCACAGCTGCTAGCGAATCATCGGATGCAAAAGTATATAAAATAAAGTCTTTATCGAAATCTGGACTTTTCAAGGAAGGTGCGTGTGCAACAACAGTTTTAATTTTGCTGAAAGCATTCTTCTCAAGTTCAGTCCACTTGAATTGTGCATTTTGCTTGACCATCTGCTGCAGCGGCTTAACAGTTTGGGCGAAATCAGGCACAAACCTTCGTACGAAATTTATGGTTCCCATGAAGGATTGCATCCCCTTTTTATTATGGGGCAAGGGGATTTGTTCAATGGCCTTGATTCTTTCTGGGTCAATGGATATCCCTTGCTTTGAAACTATGTGGCCCAACAACTTTCCTTCCGTGACAGCGAATACACACTTCTTAGGATTGAGTGAAATGCCATACTTACGACAGCGTTCGAAAATTTGCCTTAAGTGAAATGCATGTTCTCCCCTTCTCTTCGAGAATATTGTAATATCATCAAGATATACTACAGCGCTTCGGCCAATTAGCCCGCGGAAAGCTATGTCCATAGCCCTCTGAAATGTTGCCCCAGCATTTATAAGCCCAAAGGGCATCCTTCTGTAGGCAAAGGTTCCCCACTTGGTTCTGAACGTTGTCTTTAATTTGTCCTCTTCAGCTACCAGCACTTGATTGTAGCCAGAGAAGCCATCTAATAACGAAAACAATTCAGAACCCAAAACCATTTGTAGCAGCTGCTCCATGGGTGGCACCACGCAGAGTCTGATTTCTCCAGACTTTTTCCTTACTGGTACCAGATTTGATACCCACTCAGAATGTTTGACTTTGAAGATGATTCGAGCATCCAATAATTTCTTTACTTCGTTCTGAATCAACGGTTCCAATTTTGGATGCATTTTTCTTAGTGGTTGCTGATATGGCTTGACGCCTGCTTTAATGGGAACGACATGCTTGATGATGCTGGTGTCATATGTTTTCAAGTCTTCGTACCTCCATGCGAAAACATCTTTATATTGTTTAAATAGACTGATGAATTTGTCTCTTTCTGTTGGCGAACAACATTTGCTGAGATTCACGAACTTAGGAGCTGTTTCAGTCCCCAAATTTATCAGTTCGAACTATAGCGATGAGCTGTGTGTCTTTACGTTGGGTGGTTTTCTGAATTTTTCATTTAAATCGAACATTTTTTCCAACGTTCTGACTCCTTTAGGAATGAAATTATCGTATTTCATCTCAGCCTGATGCTCTTCATCGTCTATGATCGCTCCTTTAAACACCTCCTCATTCGTTAAACATTCTATGATCTGTTGGTCATCATCGAACACTCGTAGGTTCGTAATCATATCAGGTACAGAGGGCCTGAAAAGCAGTTCAACAGAACATCGATTATTAGTGGGTACGAGTCTAGCGGCTGATGTGGCCAATAGATCAGCAGCTGTGTTTTTTATTCTTGGAATTGAAATAATGTTAAATGCATTAAAATATTTCAGCAAATCCCATACCTCATTCTGGTAAGCTTTTAAGTGGGGAGAAATACAATGTATCTGATTCCGGATTTGTTTCACAATAATTTCAGAATCCCCAAAAACTTTTAGATTACTTACCTTTAATTCAATTGCCTTCTTTAGTCCATGCACCAGTGCTTCGTACTCGGCTGTATTATTAGTACACTCAAACTCTAATCTACATGAAAGGAAATGTTTATTCTTTTGTGGGTCAATCAGGACACAACCAGCCCCTGACCCTTCTAATGTCTTAGAGCCATCGAAAAATAAAGTCCAAAAATCATTAACTACTGGAAATGAATCTACTCCTACTGCTAAGTCTACTATTTTACAGTCAATCTCATCAGCCTATGAGAATCGAAGGAGATCAGGCTGGGTATCAGATGTGTTGCTGGCTTCTTCTGCTTGGTAATTACCTGGTTCCAACTCAATAAAATAGTTTCCCAAGACAGAATCCACAGGTTCATTCTTCTCTTCAAGTCGGGTAAAATTGTACTTCATGTGAGGCTCCCTCAAAATCTTAATCTGGTTCGGACTTTCGTTGTATGGCAACCACAGATGTGACCAATCAGAAGCGAAATATCCATTAAGTTTGGCCGACCAATCTCTGCTCAGGATAAGGCCGTACGCATCTGGTATATCAGCCACCACGATATTAATGACCTGGCATACTTTATCATTTGAAGCCAGATGAACTAGGACATCTTCCATCTCACCAATTACCTTCACATCTGTCCTGTCCAACTGGACTACTCTCCATGGGGATGGCTTAGGCTGCCCATTGATTCTTTTACAGACAGATATCGGCATGACATTAACAGTTGCCCCTGAATCTACCAAGCAATAATGTACATTGTAGTTAAAGATTTCAAAATTAAGGAGGAAAGGTGGACGCTTGTGCTTGGACTTACCTCCACTGCTGTTCTCTCCAATCTCTTCTTCTTCTTTTGGTTGATTGTTAGTGGGCGTCTTCTCATCTGATGTTTCAAGGGCTCTCAACAGCCTTTCTTTTTGCTGCGGCACTTTGCACATCTCGAATAGTGGAACATTCGCCTTTATCTTCTTTAAATCCTCCACAATGTCATAATCCATCTGCTGTTCCGTGGGATGAGGCCTATCAGCATTCTCCTTACCTTCATTTGGCTTGGCCGTTGTATCATTCTGTCTAGGACTTTGGCTGGTAATAGTGAATTCTGGAATTGTATCAGCCAAAGATTTGTCTTGAAATCTCTTCTTAACATTTCTCTGCAGCCTCTTAATCTTTGGAAGTATAAGACTGTCTTCCTTAACCGTCCCTTGGCTGCTCGTGGCTACGTTGGTTTCCATAACGTCTTTACACCCCTGAGTCTTTTCTTCTTCAGCATCAAATAGTGAGACAGAATTCCATAAAGCCATGGTTTCCTCTTCCTGTTCTTTAGTAGACGTAGAGGTAGAATTTTCCTTTCCTTCTTCATTTCCCTCTTCTGTCAATCTAGAATCTAAAAGCTGATTCATGACCAACGTCATCGAATTTATCCATTGCCGACAATTCTTCTCAGAGTGTGGCTGTTGGTGGAACGTGCAAAAATTATCGAAGCCTACCTCTGTTAAATTCATAGATGCAGTATTGTGCGGAGGAGGTTGAGACTGGTGGTTATCTTCTCTTTTCTTATAATATGGCTTATAAAACTTTTGTGCTTCCTTTTCTTTCTCCATATCTATGATTTTATTGGAAAGCTTCTGCATCGTTTTGGCCATATTTTCCAAATCTGGAGACTTTTCTTCTTTAGGCTTAGTAAACAATAAGGCTTTTCTTCCTGTACCTTTTTCTCCAAATTGTTCTGGATAGTCTTCAATGCTCTCTCTTTCAACTTCCACCACTTCTGCTTCTTCATAGGTTTCTGTCAAAGTAGGCTTGGCCCTACCTTTGGCAAACATGGCCAAATCAGGGCCTAAAGCTGAAGTATAGTATTCAATAAGAACCTTGTCTGAAGGCTTATCTGTTTCAGAGAAGTTCTTGAGATATGCTGCAAACGTTTGAGTAAAACTGTGCACTTTTTCTTTTCTTTCTTTCTTCAACGCGCACAGCCCTTTCATGAGAGCTGCATGAGTTTTCTAAGTTGCATACTTGCTTCTGAACATTCTTTCGAAGGTATCCCAATCAGGGATAGAGTTAGCAGGCAATCCAAAGTACCATGACGCTGCGGCTCCTTTGAGGGTATGCGGGAATAGTCTGCATACCACGTCTTCATGTTCCCCGGCCCTTAATCCCTCAATTGCCAAGTAAAAGCTTTGTAGGTGATCATCTACTAGTATTTTCTCATTGGGATCAAACTTGGGCAACATCTTGTCAAAGGCTTGAGGTAGGTCATGTAAAGGAGGTGTAAGGTTTAATGGTGATCTGGCTCTCCATGCAGGAGGTGGATTATGTGGGTTAGGTGGTGGATTAGCATTTACTCCTGCCATGAGTCTGGGTGGGGAGTGAGGAGGTGAACCAACTGGAGTATGAGTAGGAGAACTGTGAGGGGTCTCTGGGCCTTCTTGGTTCAAAGGTAGTACAACCTCTTGTAAAGCAGATTCTACAAGCTCTTCCTAGTCTCCCACCAACACTGAGTCTTCTGTTACAGGACGATCTTTCTTTTTATACTCTCTTCTGGGCAATTCGGGGATGATTGGCAATCCTCCAATCTTTTTTACGTATGCCCTGGTATGCCTTCTCAGATCATTAACAATTTCGTTATCGACAGAATATAGATGTTCTCTTTCTTCCGGAATTGGATTACGGAACCCACTGCTTTCAGAACTGTTACCGGTGGAATATTCTCGGGAAAACGGGTTTCCTCGGCCAGCCATGCACTGGCGGCCCTCCTTCTAGCGCCAAAATTGTTGAGGCCCCGAAAATCGCAGGCAACAACAGTAAGGGATTCTCCCCAATCAACGTTCCCAACTAGCCCATTGACTGTTTGGTATAGGGAATCCGTCCGGTTTGCGGTCCGGCTACCGTAGGTCAAAGTAACACAACAAAGGGCTTTACCGGCTGCGGCCCGGTCCACCGTGTTTTTGTATTTTTTGACTTAATGTATGATATGCAAGTGCGTAACTAACAATGCAGGGTGCTAAAGATGCAAGGAATAGTCACAATGTGATGCGCAGGTTCTTACCTCTCGTCTTAAGGTTCACAAGCACCAAAAACACATACAACACAAAAAATAAACTAACTACCTAAAATATCCCTAGGGAGCAGAGTTATCATTTATTGGTGAGTAATACATTTTGTACGTGCATTATGAAGAGTTACAGATCGCTGATACTTCATTCAAGACACATGAACAATTACAGATATTTAAACAACCAGATAGCCGATTATTTTACGAACAACATTTATTACTCACAGTGGAAGACATCCCAAAAGATACTGAAGAACATTCAACAAGAACAGAGGTTCAGGAAGTTAAATACTCTCACAGTAAATGAAACACAGCTGAAAACAAAATAGTTCCTCTTCAACATTATTCATTTAGTCGCATTGACACATTCCACATTTCGCTCTCTCCAGCAGGCAAAAGTTGCCCTTTCTGACTGTAAAACGAAGTAGTTCCTCTTACAAGCAAAAGAGTTTACCAATTTTTTCCAGGGAAAAAGCCCCTCATCAGTCCTATCTTTACAGTATTTAAACTACACCCCCTATCGTTAGGGATCCCCCAACGTCTGACTTTCCAGTCTCTCCAAACGTTTCAGCTTCCTCTTCTGGCTGTTTTGTCTTCCCAATTATTTTCTGTGAGCCTTCATCTCCTGATTAGTAACTGATAGGTCTTCCTAGTCTGTACCTCTGTCGTTTTCTTGTTTTGTCCTTTTCTCCGCTTTGTCTTCCTTGTGACCCTGCCGGTTTCGATTTGACCAAGCTAAGCCTTCACTTCGGGTCGCTTCAACAATCCATCGAATTCCTCCTGCAAACAATTACGGTGCATCATTCATTGGAATGGGATTTTAAACATTAAAATTATCTGCTCGGAACAGTCAATCCACAAGAAAATAGCCAAGTGCGTCCGGACAGAGTCTCGATTAAGCCTTGGGCGGGTAGGTTATAAATC
The DNA here is from genome assembly GCA_001517045.1 of Pseudotsuga menziesii. Classification (NCBI taxonomy): domain Eukaryota; kingdom Viridiplantae; phylum Streptophyta; class Pinopsida; order Pinales; family Pinaceae; genus Pseudotsuga; species Pseudotsuga menziesii. The sequence continues at coordinate 399,028 of LPNX011101308.1, forward strand.
GGCAGTCGGAAAGCTTTGGCATCGGACGTGGAAAGACAAGAGAAGGCTAAAGATACTCGACGCAGGCGGGAAACGCTTCAATCGGAAGTCGGCACGATTTGGACATCGAAAGTCAAATGGATTTCCTAGCCGCAACAGCGAAGGGCGAATAAAGATCAATGCGCGTCGGCAGTCGGAGCAATTTATACTTCGGACGCTAAACCGCTTTGGCAGCTGCAACAGCGGAAGGGAGAAGGATTGGAGCTTCCGATTCAACATAAAAAGACGCCCGATTCAAGAAAACTTAAGTGTTTTGAACAGTTAAGGATCAACAACAGCTAAAGTTGTTCTTCCTGCGAAATGGCGGCCTCAAAGGACAAAGATTTGACTTCTTCAAATTCACACCCTCGATCCAACACGAAAATCAAACACAAACGATCTCTGAAAACAAGCCGTAATCTAATGCTCAGAATCAACCAAAGTTAAAGCAAGACCTCACGAGATCAATCAACTTTAAATGATAAGGAGGGGCCCAAACTTTAAGAAATTTGGGGAGAAAAGTTGCAGCTGCAACAGAACCATAGTAGCATAATTCGAATACGAATACGGATATGATTCAATACGGAAAAAATATGTAACGAAAAAATCCAGTACGAATAAAATACGGAAGTAGACCTCTTATATAAAATATTTTTAATTAAATATACAACAAAATGTATAACATTTATATATAGTTAAACATATACAATATTTTTAATGAAATATTAAATATCAATCACTCAGTTTTAAACTTAAAAAAAAATCATTCTTTTTTTAAAACATATTTTATATAACCAAAATTACTCTTAAATAAAACAAAAATATAATGCACTTAGTGTAAGAGAGAAAACTCTTAGTTATTAATTATTTTAAGCAATGTTGCACGACTCGGACTCGGCAAAGACTCGGCTGGCATGTGACTCGTCGACTCGGGAACGACTCGGAAAAGACTCGGCTGGCATGTGACTCGTCGACTCGGGAACGACTCGGAAAAGACTCGGCAATAGAAAAAAAACTTAAAATATGGTAAATTTTGGGGGAAAAAAAATAATTTCATTTCCAATCCATATCTTTAAAATATGTTCACTTATCAGATATAATATTAAACTTTAATATCTATATAATAAATATATAATAAAATTATAAANAGAGGCGCACAGGCATTATGACTCATTTATTTAGGGAAGCGTTGGCTTGTTTCATCTTACTTCTTGCTACATCGATCAGACGAGCGAGGTTTTTGCCAAATGGGAATGGTGTATGGCCAAGTATCAATATGGTGCTCAACTATGAGACCGGGCATTTAAGAGTAGGACTAGGCAAAAATATCATGAAACTCACAGCCTTGAGCAGATATAAGCCCCCTTAAAGACTCTACCTAGAGCCTCTTTTGGTTTTTTATAATGTCCAATTTGATGAATTGTAATATATCCAATCGTCTTAGGAAACAAATGCGATATTATTATTTCCCACGACGTTTAAAAAAAAACTTATTTTACCAAAACCATAAAATTAGTTAGGCTTCAACAGTCAACGATTGGTTTAATGATAGAATGCTGGGATCGCCAAAAAAACGTGTGCCATAAAAGTTAAAACTAAACCGAACCCCCAAATTCCTTTTGTGTCCAATGTCATTTTCGTCGTGCGTGCTTTTTCCTTCACCGACAAGTCCGACCGAGTATGCCCGAGTTAGGGCCAAGTATGCCCGAGTCATGGCGAGTGGGCGAGTTTCAACAGCGAGTGGGCGATTTTCAGCAGTTACCCGAGTCTTTGGCGAGTTCCCTGCGAGTACCTGGGGTGGAGGTCGACTCGTTGAAACTCGCGAGTCTGCCCGAGTTCCCGCCGAGTCATGCTTCACTGATTTTAAGAACAAAGTAAATTAGTATTTACCACTACTTACATTTGGAATTAATTAATTATTGTTTAAATTGTGTTAGTGTTAACCTTGAATCAAGAATGAGCAAGGATGTAAGTGGTTTTGGGCACATGGTTTTGGCAGCCTATGGTTTCTTGCTAGTTGTATTTGCATGTAAAAGACCAGATTTATAGGGTTGTATGTCTCCTTTGTAACCTGCCAAGGCCCAATAATAGATCTATTATTGATGGCTGGTTTTTCTCTCGGGGTTTTCGAGGATAAATTTAGTGTTGCTATTATATTTGCATATTTATTTTCTTTGGCATATTTTTATTTCTATAACATTGAATTAGGAAGTATGAAATTGAAAGGTATTTATTTTAGAGTGTTTGAATAATTAAAATTTGGATTTTTAAAATTAGCCCGTATCCATATTACACATACATTGAATATTCGACGAATTCGAATTTATTCGGAATTTCCGTACACAAAAGACCAATACGACCGAATTATGCTACTATGGTTTGAACTATTCTTGATAAGTTTATTTCTTTTCAGGCAAGTCACAAGGTGCTCCTGTGGAAAACGTATACAAGTGTGCTAGTTGAATTCCAAGGCTTGTTAAATGCATCTGAAAGTTCGCCATATGCATTTTTTCAGAAAATAACCCCAATAGTCTTTGAATTTTGCACTACAAAAGAGCGAGACTTGTCAATCTTGACAAAGGGTGCCTAATAAGAGCGAAAAATGCACATCACCTTAGCTAGTCCTCATACAAGAAGACATCCTTTTTATACCATACCAAAATAACTATTAGATAAAGAGTCCAGAAAAAGGAATAATATTTTTTTAGTATAATAATAATTTCCTGCAGAAGAGCAACGGAAATCCCTGCAGGCCAAAATGTATTGATCTTGTTGCAACCACAATGAGCAGTTCCCAGTGGCTGATAACTTGGTTGCTATGTCTGCAGGTATATTTGACTAGCACAGTATTTCTTCCACCATTTTCTGGCATAAGTGTATGTAGGATATTTTAGATTGGCCACATTTTATTTCACTATAATAACTTGATTCCAGATGAGATAAATATATTAATGCTCAATGAGTGACCAGAATAGTGTTGAAATTTCAGTTACCTACATGATCTATTTATTTTGTAAGTTTCTATTTTGGTCAATCATACAAGGGTCAGATTTAATTGTTTTACTGCTATATTTGTTGCAAGAGCAAATTTATGAGGAGAAAAGCAAGTTTTGGCTGGCAAGTTCATTGAGGAACAATTAAGCTTTGGGTACTTGAAAATTAGTGTTTGTTAAGCAATTTCATTGGGGAAAATAAGGTTCTTATGGAAAGTTTTGAATTACGATCCCATTATAGAAAACAGTAAGAGATGATTTTGCTGAAGGAAACATTCAGGAAAAACAAACTTTCTTAGTTATGAGAATTGCTACTAATACACTTGTTACCTCCCAGACCTGCACTTGAAGATATTCAAGTCCCTAAATGAAGTGCGACCCTAGGGGTACTTAGAAAGGTTTCCCAGTGTCACTACAACAAATATTCTTTTCACTTTAGGCCAGCTTTCCTTTGGCACAAGGGGAGAAACTCTAGAAAAGATGTTTAAGATATTCTTTAAACATAAAGAGATGGTGGATTGCCAAAACCCGTGCCTATCCAATGGGCGATGGAGTTAGGACAAACAATCAAGAGGGTTCAAACTTGTATGGAAGAAGGCATAGTCAGGCCGTTACATACATGCTCTAACCAACCACATGGATTTACTTCAATATACAGAAAAGTAAAGGAAGGCTCTTCCAAAGATGCTCCTCACAACAGTACAAAAGAAGCCAAGTAATAATGTGCAACCATGAACAATTAAAGAACAACCACATGTGAAATCATAAATGAAGTAGACAAAATAGGAAGCCTTCTTTATAGAACAAACATCCAACTATACATTATTCTTCAATTGTAATTTCAACACAAGATCAAGAAGGCCTAAATGTGCTACACTTAACCTTCAACCCTAGCTAGGTCAGCCCTCAAAATAGAGTGAACGGCCCTAACTAGGACATTATAGCAGCAAATATCCTTCAATGAGTACAATGATTGCAGCAAGACTGCCCTTCTACAAAGATTATTCCAGCAGATTTGTACAAGTAATTTCTTGCCATCAAATCAACCCAAGAAAAGTAAAAGAATGATGAACCTCACATGGAAATGCCCCTTAACTTCTTCCTCCCCCAAAATCTTCAACTTAGATAGACTGGATCTCCCACAACTCCAACCATGCCTCTAGTAAATGAGTCTTTCATCTACTTATACGTTTCTTCATCCCAAATTAGGGCTTTATCCATGTAGGGTTTAAGGAGATGAAAACCATATTTTAATCCTTAGAAATTCTCATCCTCCCTAGAGTGCACCTCCCTACGTCTTTCTTGTATACTTTAGAGCCTTCTTTAGGCCTAGCACACCACTTGGAGAGACATCTAGCCTTAGTGTACCTCCTCAGGAGTGATAATGATGTTCTAGTTTGAACTTCCTTTGGCTTATAGGTCCAATTTTGACATGGGGCTTCATTTACGTTGCACATGTCTGCTTGCCACATGTCATCATTATAATTCTTTTGTTCTTTGTTTAGGGGCTTGGACTATGTTTACCATGACACTTGGCGGTTCCTTATGTAATGGAATTTCCTCGAAATATGTAGAACATGCCTTGAACCAAGTGTCCTTGCCCCAGATATCTCAAGGGTGAAACATGTCTCCAAATATGTAGAATACGCCCTGGATAATGTGTAATGGCACATAAAGTCATTTTATCACGCTTTTAAAGACTGTTTTGCACCAACTGTCCCTCTTGCAAGGGGTAAATTCATGATTGAGCCACCGCAATGCTCCCTTAAAGTGGAATGTTGATCATGAAGTAATCTCTGACCATAATAGTTCTCCAAGCTAGGGTGTTCCTTTATTCTTTCTTTCTTTTGTCATTTTTGATGCCCAAGGCATCCTCCAAGCTAGGGTGTTTGCTGTTTTAGGTTATATTTGACTCCTCAACTTGCCATAGATCATGTTATAGGGATCTCCTAATGTAGGGTGTTCTTGTTCCAGGCCTTCCTTTCTCAACTGTGCCAAGTGTGCCAGAATGGAATATCTTGGTGCAATGTACCTCCGTCAACCTATAACTGTCCATCAACTTCAAGGGTCTTCTTCTGTGCATGGTGAGAAAGGAAAGACCCATGAAAATGTGAAATGAACTATGCATTTTTAAGGGATAACAACACTCTTGGTTATTCTTCCTTGTATATATATATTGCAGCATATAGATGCCAGATTCTACTTTCTTATCTTTATTTTAATCTAAAATATGTCCAGTGTATTTTCTGCATGCCCATGTCTGTCTTACTTGATATCTATGCTTATGTTTAGTCACAGGAAAAATGTTGTGAAGGGTGACAACCCATTCTTTACAGATAGTTATGTATTCTTTTCGGCTTCACTAGGCCTACAACAATAGTCACATGCTTTCCTGTGTAAGAGTTTACCGAAAGGAGTGTATTAATGTAGAACGGATTCTCATCTTGATCATAGGGATATTCCACTATAGTAAGATGGCTTGCAATGAGGGACATCACACAGATAATAACTAGAAGTCAGAGAGGGCCTACAACCTTCTTTGGTTGCTCTTTGAATGTATGCACAATTTAGAAGAATGCCGTCTCTCACTCTTTTTTATATGCAAAATATATGGTAAGAGGAGAATGACAACCCCTCCTTTTCTTTGTTCACCTATGATGAGTAACAGAAAAAGTACAAGTTTTATGTGGAGATTAGCATTAGGTGACGTCAATATGATATTACACATACATCTATAAGCATTAAAAAGAAATTAATTCCTCTCAATAGTATTGAAATTTTCAAACCAAAAGGGGTGTTATATTGGCAGTCAAGATTAGCTATGTGCCTACTAACTTTTACAATGCGAATAGTTGCTACTGCTTCCCCCAAATATATGATGACCAAATGGATTCATCTGCTTCCCCCAAAATCTTCAACTTAGATAGATTGGATCTCCCACAACTCTAACCATGCCTCTAGTAAATGAGTCTTTCATCTACTTATATGTTTCTTCATCCCAAATTAGGGCTTTATCCATGTAGGGTTTAAGGAGATTAAAACCATATTTTAATCCTTAGAAATTCTCCTCCTCCCTAGAGTGCACCTCCCTACGTCTTGTATACTTTAGAGCCTTCTTTAGGCCTAGCGCACCACTTGGAGAGACATCTAGCCTTAGTGTACCTCCTCATGAGTGATAATGATGTTCTAGTTTGAACTTCCTTTGGCTTATAGGTCCAATTTTGACATGGGACCTCATTTACGTTGCACATGTCTGCTTGCCACATGTCATCATTATAATTCTTTTGTTCTTTGTTTAGGGGCTTGGACTATGTTTACCATGACACACTGTAATATTCCAAACTGATATTTCCTGTTTATGTGTATACTGTAGATGGACCAGCCTCAAGATGTGGGTGATTCAATCTCTTTCGATCGGATAGGCATGTCTCCCTCCCATAGCCTTATAAAGTAAGCAGTTGCAAACAGTGAAAATGAAAAAGCAGTATTAGGCTCTTAGGTTATCATTCACCAAGCTCAGTAAGTAGCACATACCTTCCTCGTTTTGAGATAGGAATATGCGTCGGTTAGGGCTAATAGACTTACTCCTTAATCAAATAGGAAAGCAAACCCCGAACTTTGCATGCATGCAGTTGCATGCAAATATGTGCCCTAGAAAAATACTGAGATGCTATAAAATAGGAGAAATCAATGCATGTACATACCAGTATATAGACCAGCTGATGGTGAAGAGACTGGTCCCATCATGCAAGGATTTTGCCGGAGGAATAAGGAGATACACCAAATCGTCCTCCACAGGTGAATGCGCCCTCCTCTCAAACTGTATAAGCTCCAGAATAATAAATAAACTGCTGTTGGAAGCCCGGATGATGTGCACTAGGGTTATAATACCCCTCTGATGATGATGGAAGCAACATGCGGAAGTTCTGAACCCTGTAGTTAGGAAAACGAATTGCTTTGTCTCTAATCACGGTGACACGGTGTGACGGTGAAACCCTCTGGCTGGATGAATAATCAACCTCCCGGAATAACTGCTGAATGTAACCCGACGATGAACTAGTGCTGAACCTGGATGATCCAACCTGATGATGAACTAGGGCAGATAGATTTCGCTACCGAAATACACCAGTTAGCTGAGCATGCGCTCAACCCCAACTTAGCTCGCCGAGCTCTCCAATTCGACTCCACAAATCAATTATCACATAAGTGACTTCTCCATTCACTTTATCTTTCTTGTATAACTTTCAACCGTGAAAACCCTAACTTTTGACCTAATTAGGTCACTTTATCTTCTAATTTGCAGTTGACTTGCATGCATGCGCAAACTCTAACTTTTGACCTAATTAGGTCACTTTATCTTCTAATTTGCAGTTGACTTGCATGCATGCGCATGGAGACTTAATCGGGTGCATGCATCATTAAATAATGCCCGGATGTCATGCATGTAGGTGGCCTTTGGCTCTAGTGGCACTCTTCGACCCAATGGTGATATAATATTGATGCCTTAGATCTTCTATATATGGCATCAATCTTCGGCTGATTCCTTGACTGTCAGTACTCGCTTGGACCTATAGGAATCACACAGGTTAGTGGGTTGGTCCTCAAATGCCTAAGCAGAAGAGGACATTATAGTCCTCCCCGCTCGAATTTGCTTGTCCTCAAGCAACTGTAAAGCTGGGTGTTGTAATACCTGTTCTACCTCCCAAGTAGCCTCCTCTATAGGCAGATCTTTCCACTGAACCAGGTAATCTCTGATGATTCTGTTACTTAGTTTCCGTGCTCGCACCTCTAGGATTCTCTCTGGAATCAGAACCAATTGCCCCTCGTCATCAAGGGGGGGTAGCTTGGAAGATGTAACAATCTGTTGACCAACCACCTTCTTGAGATTGGAGACATGAAATACGTTGTGAATTTTGCTCTCTGGGGGTAGTTCTAGCTCATATGCTACCTCTCCGACCTTCCGAATTATCTTGTATGGACCATAGAAACGAGGTTGGAGTTTTTTTGCTCCTTTCTTTTTAAGAGATGACTGTCGGTAAGGCTGGAGGCGTAAATAAACGAAGTCTCCCACCTCAAAACTACGCTCAACTCTGTGCCTGTCTGCATATATCTTCTGTTGATTCTGAGCAGCCTGTATGTTCTCCCTGAGTATCTTGAGGATATCTTGATCCTCCTAAATCCACTCCTTGGCCTTGGGGGCCCTGGTATCGCCAAATATCCGGTCTGCAAAAGTGGAAGCATCATACCCATACAGGGCTCAGAAAGGGGTCATCCTAATGGTCATATGGTAGGTGGTGTTGTAACAATGTTCACCCAAGTGTAACCATTTGATCCATGTCCTTTGCTGACCTGATACGTAATTTCTCAAGAATCCCTCAATCCATTTATTCACAATCTCTGTCTGCCCGTCACTCTGCGGATGATAACTTGTGCTCATGGCTAACTCGGTCCCCATTAACCGAAAAATCTCTTGCCAAAAGGCTCCTGTGAATTTGCTGTCCCTGTCACTGACAATGGTCTTGGGTAACCCATGGAGTCTAAATACCTCTCTGAAAAATAGTTTTGCTACCTGTGCTGCTGAATAATCTGATGATATGGCAAAGAAGTGAGCAAACTTAGTCAATCTGTCCACTACTACGTATAAGCAGTCTCTGCCTTGGACCTTGGGCAGCCCAGTAATGAAGTCCATAGAAATGCTCTCCCATTTCTGCTCGGGAATAGGTAAGGGATGTAGTAAACCAACCGGGTGGATGTGCTCTATTTTGTTTTGTTGGCACAAGCTGCACTCCCTCACATGTTGCATCACATCTTTCTTGAGGCCCTTCCATGAGAACCTTTCTCTAATCTGTCTGTAGGTCTTGAGAAACCCCTGATGCCCTGCTAATGGTGAATTGTGCGATGCCTGTAAGATTTTCTTCTTGAGGGGAGACTCTGGAACCAAGAAGATTATGTTTTTGTAGTATATGATATCATCAATGACCCTATACCTATCATCCTGAATCTGTCCATCCAATAGCTATCAAGCAAACTTATCTTTGGAGTACTCAACCAAAAGATGAGATCTCCAATTTGATGAGATGCTCATAAGGGATAAAGTAGCTGGTTGTCTAGAAAGTGCATCGGCCACTACATTGCTCTTCCCCTTTACGTACTCAATCTCGAAGTCATAAGCCTCAATTTTACTTACCCATTTTTGTTGTCTCTCGTTTAGCTCTTTTTGCTCTAGGAAGTATTTCAGGCTGTCGTGATCTATCTTAACCTTGAACCTGGCACCTACTAAGCACTGCCTGAACTTGGTTAGCGCATGGAGGATAGCTAACATCTCTTTGTCATATATCGAATAGTGGCGCTCATAGTCTTTGAGCTTCCTTCTCTCAAATGCAATGGGGTGGTTGTTCGGCATCAAAACTGCCCCAATTCCCTCTTCTGAAGCATCACATTCTAACACCAAGGATTGAGAAAAGTCTGGTAAAGCTAATACTGGGCATGAACTCATTACCTCCTTCATTTTCTCGAATGTTTGTTGTGCTGCCTCCGACCAACTAAATTGTCCCTTCTTGGTAAGATCTGTGAGGGGTGCAGTCATCTGTGAGAATCCGCTGACATACCTCCTGTAGTAGGTGCAAAGGCCCAAAAAGCCCCTTAGTTTTGTCACATTTTTAGGTGTAGGCCAATCCAAAATTGCCCGAATCTTCTCTAAGTGCACTTGGACCCCGTTAGCCCGTGTCACATGTCCTAAGTACAACATCTCCTGCATGCCGAACTCACACTTGGACATTTTGACATATAGTGACTACTCCTGTAGAATACCAAGTACTTCATCAAGATGTCTCAAATGTTCTTCCCAAGTCCGACTGTATATCAATATGTCGTCGAAGAATACCAGAATATATTTACGCAACTGTGTTCTGAAGATATGGTTCATGCATGATTGGAAAGTAGTTGGTGCATTAGTGAGCCCAAATGGCATCACTAGAAACTCATAATGTCCGTAGTGGCAACGAAAAGCGGTCTTTGGAACATCCTGTTCCCTGACCCGAATCTGACAGTACCCTGAGCAGAGATCAATTTTGGAAAGGTACTTTGCCCCCTGTAATTCATCCATTAACTCATCAATCCTAGGGATGGGATACCTGTTCTTTATGGTCTTCTTATTGAGTGCCCTGTAATCAATGCACACACGTAAGGTTCCATCCTTTTTCTTCACTAGCACTACTGAAGATGCAAAAGGACTGGAGCTAGGTTTGATGTATCCCAGCTTGAGTAGTTCCTTGATTGTACTCTCGATCTCATCTTTATACCTCTTGGGATGTCTGTAAGGAGTGGTGATAACTGCTTGGGTCCCCTCCTCTAACTCAATAATGTGCTCAAATCCCCTATCTGGAGGTCGACCTGCTCGAAGGTCTCCGAATACTACCTTGTGCTTCTATAGTAAGGCCTCTATATCTGTTGGATGTTGTGTGGCCTCATCTGGTGGTTTCCTGAAGGTAACCATACACTCTGCAACCCACTCAATATCTCCCTGCCGGAGTACTGCCTCCATCCTGTGTGATGTCACTACTGTGGGAGGATATGTATTCATGCCTCTTAATACCACCTTCTGTCCTTCTGCTCCTGTAAACTCCATCTCCATGGTTTGGTAATTTGTGGAATACTTCCCTATGGAATACAACCACTGAACTCCTAGTACCACATTCATGTCAGGTACATCTACCACATAGAATGTCTCTATCACTGTATAATTCCCAAGCGTTACCTTTAATTTAGGAATCCTTTGACTACACTCCATGGTGTGACCTGCTGTTGCTACCGAAAACCAATCAAAGCTCTCAGTCTGAATGTCTCTTTTTTTAACCCATGCAGCATCAATAAAGTTGTGGAATGCCCCACCATCTATCAATACTCCCACTCTGTGGCCCTGTTTGGTACCTCTGATCCGAAGAGTGTGGAATCTAGGAACCCCTGTCATGGTAGCAATGGTACCTCTTGAGTCCTGTCCCTCAGCAACTGTCTCTATTGTCTCTCCCTGCTCCTGATCCTGGTAATCCTCATCCTCCTCACTGTCAGAATAAGCCTCTATGTAGTAGGCCTTTCCTTTTCCTGAACATCTGTGACCTGGTATCCATGGTTCCTGGTAAGTGAAACATAGCTTTTTTCTTCTAAGGTCTTGTCGGGTATCATTGTCCATCCATTCTTTCTTGGGCCATGGTTTCCTTTCTTTATCTTTAATAGGAACATTGGTCCTGGGAGGAAACCCATTTTTGGGCACTGCATCCTGCAAGTCTCTAGTCCGTCTGATGGCATCTGCTAGGGTGGTGGGCCTATAAGACTTGACCCATCCCCGTAAGGGTTCAGTGAGAGCCTCAGTGAACAACATAATCAACCTGCTCTCTGATATATCTGTGACCATGACTGCTATCCTCTGAAACTCTGAAATAAAAGCATCTGCACTCCCTGTCTGCTTGAGCTGTGCCAGCTCCCTAAAGTGTACCTTTGGATCCTTCCGATCAAACCGCTCAATGAGCCTTTGTGTAAAATCTGTGTATGAGGTGATGGTGTTGTGACCCAGTGTCACTAACCCGTGGTACCACCACTCATGTTCTTCTCCGTCCAAATGCAAAGTAGCCAATTTAATGGCATTTGTCTCAATCATGCGGTTGAGCTGGAAGTATGTATCCAACTTCTGCACTCAATTCCTAGCTGGGCCACCCCGGGTGCCCTCAAAGGTAGGGATAGTCAGTTTCCCTACGGTGCGCTGTAACTCATAGTTCTGGGTGAATGGCCTATTGTAAGCTTTGGGTTTGTTCTTACTTTTAAAGTGGCAGAAGTCAGTGAAGGTCATGGCTGAATGGAAGTCCTCTCCTAAAGTCCTATATTCTCTCAGATAGGCACTCATGGGTTCTTCTGGTTCTGCTTGTGCTAGAGGCACTGCAGCTGGACTATCTAAGAATTAAGGCATGGTAGGTCGGAAAGGCTTGTATATATGGGGATGGCTCTGCATGTTGGTATGTAAGTGCTCCATACTACTGCTGGTGGATACCCTATCACTGTTGGGAAATAAGGGACTGTGTGGGGTGGGCCCATTCTTCTCAGTCATTTGCCTGAAGGTGCTCATCATTTCTTTTTGCCCAGTGGTGAGTTCTTTTATGGCTGATATGAGACTATTGAAAGCTATTTTATCATCATCGGCCATTTTTTCTTTGCCTTTTTCAAACTGATACTCTCTGTTCCCCAAATCTATGTCCTCTAACTCCTCTTCTCTGTCTCTATACCTCTGTCTCCTGCGAGTAATGTTGTATGGGTCTCCTGGATTCATTTATAATTTTTGCATGCCCACAGTTAACAAGGAAAATAGCTCTGATACCACTGTAATATCCCAAACTGATATTTTCTTGTTTATGTGTATATTGTAGATGGCTAATAGACTTACTCCTTAATCAAATAGGAAAGCAAACCCCGAACTTTGCATGCATGCAGTTGCATGCAAATATGTGCCCTAGAAAAATACTGAGATGCTATAAAATAGGAGAAATCAATGCATGTACATACCGGTATATAGATCAGCTGATGGTGAAGAGACTGGTCCCAGCATGCAAGGATTCTGCCAGAGGAATAAGGAGATACACCAAATCGTCCTCCACAGGTGAATGTGCCCTCCTCTCAAACTGTATAAGCTCCAAAATAATAAATAAGTTGCTGCTGGAAGCCCGGATGATGTGCACTAGGGTTATAATACCCCTTTGATGATGATGGAAGCAGCATGCGGAAGTTCTGAACCCTGTAGGTAGGAAAACAAATTGCTTTGTCTCTAATCACGGTGACACGGTGTGACGGTGAAACCCTCTGGCTGGATGAATAATCAACCTTCCGAAATAACTACTGAATGTAACCTGATGATGAACTAGTGCTGAACCTGGATGATCCAACCTGATGATGAACTAGGGCAGATAGATTTCGCTGCCGAAATACACCAGTTAGCTGAGTATGCTCTCAACCCCAACTTAGCTCGCCAAGCTCTCCAATCCGACTCCACAAATCAATTATCACATAAGTGACTTCTCCATTCACTTTATCTTTCTTTTATAACTTTCAACCGTGAAAACCCTAACTTTTGACCTAATTAGGTCACTTTATCTTCTAATTTGCAGTTGACTTGCATGCATGCGCAAACCCTAACTTTTGACCTAATTAAGTCACTTTATCTTCTAATTTGCAGTTGACTTGCATGCATGCGCATGGAGACTTAATCGAGTGCGTGCATTTTTAAATAATGCTCGGATGTCATGCATGCAGGTGGCCTTTGGCTCTAGTGGCCCTCTTCGACCCAATGGTGATATAATATTGATACCCTAGATCTTCTATATATGGCATCAGTCTTCGGCTGATTCCTTGACTGTCAGTGCTCGCTCGAACCTATAGGAATCACATAGGTTAGTGGGTTGGTCCTCAAATGCCTAAGCAGAAGAGGACATTACACACACGGCGGTTCCTTATGTAATGGAATTTCCTCGAAATATGTAGAACATGCCTTGAACCAAGTGTCCTTGCCCCAGATATCTCAAGGGTGAAACATGTCTCCAAGTATGTAGAATACACCCTGGATAATGTGTAATGGCACATAAAGTCATTTTATCACGCTTTTAAAGACTGTTTTGCACCAAATGTCCCTCTTGCAAGGGGTAAATTCATGATTGAGCCACCGCAATGCTCCCTTAAAGTGGAATGTTGATCATGAAGTAATCTCTGACCATAATAGTGCTCCAAGCTAGGGTGTTCCTTTATTCTTTCTTTCTTTTGTCATTTCTGATGCCCAAGGCATCCTCCAAGCTAGGGTGTTTGTTGTTCTAGGTTATATTTGACTCCTGAACTTTCCATAGATCATGTTATAGGGATCTCCTAATGTAAGGTGTTCTTATTCCAGGCCTTCCTTTCTCAACTGTGCCGAGTGTGCCAGAATGGAATATCTTGGTGCAATGTACCTCCGTCAATCTATAACTGTCCATCAACTTCAAGGGTCTTCTTCTGTGCATGGTGAGAAAGGAAAGGCCCATGAAAATGTGAAATGAACTATGCATTTTTAAGGGATAACAACACTCTTGGTTATTCTTCCTTGTATATATATATATTGCAGCATATAGATGCCAGATTCTACTTTCTTATCTTTATTTTAATCTAAAATATGTCCAGTGTATTTTCTGCATGCCCATGTCTGTCTTACTTGATATCTATGCTTATGTTTAGTCACAGGAAAAATGTTGTGAAGGGTGACAACCTATTCTTTACAGATAGTTATGTATTCTTTTCGTCTTCCCTAGACCTACAGCAATAGTCACATGCTTTCCTGTGTGAGAGTTTACCTAAAGGAGTGTATTAATGTAGAACGGATTCTCATCTTGATTATAGGGATATTCCACTATAGTAAAGATGGCTTGCAATGAGGGACATCACACAGATAATAACTAGAAGTCAGAGAGGGCCTACAACCCTCTTTGGTTGCTCTTTCAATGTATGCACAATTTAGAAGAATGCCGTCTCTCACTCTTTTTTATATGCAAAATATATGGTAAGAGGAGAATGACAGCTCCTCCTTTTCTTTGTTCACCTATGATGAGTAACAGAAAAAGTACAAGTTTTATGTGGAGATTAGCATTAGGTGACGTCAATATGATATTACACATACATCTATAAGCATTAAAAAGAAATTAATTCCTCTCAATAGTATTGAAATTTTCAAACCAAAAGGGGTGTTATATTGGCAGTCAAGATTAGCTATGTGCCTACTAACTTTTACAATGCGAATAGTTGCTACTGCTTCCCCCAATGGATTCATCTGCATTAGGTTGCATCTTTGCTTATTGGGGCTTTATTGCTCTATTGTTTTACTTGTATTTATAACAATTTATATCCTGGTCTTTGGGCAGGTCTGCTCCTACTTGCACGGGTTACAGCTGTAACGTTTTGCTTGACTTTGGCAGCATCCATGGCTGCACGGCAAGGACCAGTTCCCATGGCAGCATTTCAGATTTGCATGCAGATTTGGATGGCTGCATCTCTTCTTGCTGATGCATTGGCTCTTGCTGGACAGGTTGGAAATCAACCAAATAAACCTGGTGTATGTGTATCTGGGATAATATCACCTATCAAGCAGGAAATACAACTTAAACTGATTTTTCATTTCTGAATAACTTTGCACTGACACTTGCAATTTCTAGAGTAGTTTCCAAATGAATAGAAACTATCAGTTTGTTTCTTTAAAAAACGTGACAGTGATAAAGTTATAAATCAATATATGTTAGCTCTATTATATAAGAAAGTATCCAATCAAAGTAAAAGAAACCATTTTGTGATAAACTATTGGTGTCTTTCAAATGCACCTGATCACAGTTACTCACTTTTTTGGTATATAGGTCATTTCGACCCACTAGAGAATCATTATGTGACAACATCTTTGAATGACTTTATAGAGCTCCAACAAGTGTGTCAGTTTTTGTCACTGAGATTGTTTTAATCTATATGGGACACTAAGAGCCCTTCGTTTGTAATTGATCTATGGAAATAGAATTCTAGTAGATTTTCTTGTCTTTTTGTAAATCCATATCTATCATATTGCCACATATACAAAATCATTTTATGAGTAAGTGACTAATCTATGATGGTGTGTTTGCATGGCCTCTCTACTCTTTGTTATATAATTACTTTCTGGTCTTTTATTTTCAGGCAATACTGGCAAGTGCCTTTGCTAAGGGTGACTATGAGAAAGCAAAGAATACAGCTGCCCGAACATTACAGGTAACTTTATATTCTTGATATTTGTAATATACTTGCACCAATATACAATTATGTTAATCATTCAGTAATATAACTTTATGTACAGTTGCATCCCTACGTATACAATTATATATGTACTTTGCTTACAATCATATTCTTGTAATTGAGTAAATAAATTGCAAGATTTTTTGCTACAAGTCAAAATGGCCACAGGCCAAATAGGAGTCATGGTGGCCTTGTTGAAGATTGTAGCTTGGACAGAAACTTTCACACATGTTAATTGTCAAATTTGCTTGAAGTGGTTTGACTCAAATCTATTTTGTAATTCACTTTAGTAATAAAGTGAAAGTCTTATATGTGGCCATTGAATCAAATAAAGTGTATTTTTTATACACTAGTGATTTATATTAATCTCAACTATACATTTCACTAAGAGATTAGGGTTTTGGTGGATTAGAGTTTCAGTTTAAATATAAAGCAGGTCAAGATAGAGAGTTAAGACACATTTCATTATTCACTCAAAGACAAGTTTTGTCAAGAGGTGATTTATTTCATCTATGTAGTAGAGTTAGAGTGTTGGAGAGGAGCCAGAGTCAACAATCAGGCAGAGAGTAGCGGGCAGGTTCATACAGGGAAGATCCATACAGTTGTATGGATCCGTATGGACGGATCTGTACAATTGTATGTAATATGTTTGTATAGTCATACGGATAGGCCACACAACATGTGGCAACTAGCAAATGATTTTCACAGTTTTGGTAGGTAGATTTTTTCTCAGTTAGTGTGTAGCTTTGTTTTGTTTGGGTGTATCATACAAGTATTAGTTTGGAAGTTGTAGAGGTTTCTTTGTAAGCTTTGAATTGTTAAAGAAAAGATGATTTGAAGGAGTAATTATTGTGTATTGTGTTTATGCTTTTGTTGTTTATTTTCCAGCTATATGTGTGATTAATGCTATGTGAAGAATTTAATTTCTGCAATTAAATAACAACTTTGTTTAATTGAAAACATAAGGACAGTAATTTCCTAGGGTTTGGAAAATTCACATGGTATTAGAGCTTCTCTAATTGAGAGGACCTTAAGAGTTTATGATAGGATATCATTTGCCGAAAATAACTACTTGAACCAACTGTCGAGAACCAGTACCGGGAGTCAGAGTGTTTCAAAGGTGCCTCGAAGTTTGTGTGCTAATCAGAGATGGCATTAGCTAGCCTCAAGTTCAAGGAAAATTGGAAGGTGCCTCAAATTTCCTATCATGGAAAGGTAGGGTAAACCTTCTATTAGAAGAGAATGATCTCTTGGATATTGTCAAGGATGTAGTAATTGCGCCGACAGATCCGCAAGCTTTGGCAGTTCACAACAAGAAAGAAGTGAAAGCTAAGTTGATAGGAAACTTGGGTACGGGGACGGGGACGACACTTTTTGAAATAGGGGACTTGGGTAGGCCAGGGTACTATATATATATATATATATATAGTAATCAATGCATATGAAATAAAAAATTCAAATCATTTTCACTAGTATTCATTAAGTAACATGCACATTGCTTCAAAGTTCATGAATCATTGATATAAAGTGGAAATTACATGTGAACCTTAAGTTTAAACATGATATTAGATAATCATAAACCAAGTGGAAATTCAAATTACTGTTTGCATATAGATATGAATCATGATTCATCAATCATGATATATGTCCAATGCCATACAACATAGAGTATACTACATCCAAAATTCAAAATGCATAGAGTATAATAAATCCTCTCCTCTGTCGCGAGCTGCCTCCTCTCCTCCCTGCCGCGGGCTGCCTCCTTTCCTCTCTGCCATTGTCGTCTCTCTTGCAAGTTAAAAACTCAAGAATGAAATGTCAAATGGGTTGGGGAGGGCAAGGCTCGTAGGTGTTAAGAGGGTGGAGGGACCCATACCCACCCTTTCCCTCTAAAAAAATACAAAAAATAATTAAAAAAATGAATTTCGCTTAATTATCAGCTATCAAAAGTCTCCTTTGCTTCCTCAAAATTGGGGGATAGAGTCCCCAAACCAGGCCAAGTTTCCTTTTTTCTTTCCCAAAGTTTCCGGTTTGCGGGTACTTCGACTGAGACTTTGGGAGACGTCTAAGAAGTCCTTGACCTGGTTTTCGAGACGGGGGATTGTACCCAAGACGGGGATGTTAACCTAGCCCCCAGGGACAGGTACCCCTACTACATAGAGTGAAAGCCAATTAGATGATCATGAATGCAATAAAGGATCATTTGATCACTCATATATCTGAGAAGAAGAGAATGGAGGAGATGTTTGATGCCTTGGCTTGCCTTTAGTAGAGTGAGGACTTAAATAAGAAGATGATATTGCATAATATGATAATCGACTCATATATGTGGAGATGACCAAATTAGACACAATCACCAGTTACCTGATGAAGGTCATGCAAATTTGTGATCAACTTGTAGCAGTTGGGGATAAGGTTGAAAACAAAGAGTTAGTGAACTAGGTACTGAATGGGTTCCCATCTAAATGGGAAACATTTGTCCAGGGTGTTTGTGTTCAGGAGAATCTTCCTTCTTGGGAAAGACTGTGGGATGATTGTAACCAAGAGGAGACTCAAATGGACTCAAAGGCCAACAAGTAGGGAAGAGATAGTGACTATGCCCTATTTGGTCAAACAAAGAAGGGCAGAGGTAAAGGACCTAGCAAGGGAAGGTAAAAAGTGAGGAGTCAGTCTCCTATATAGGGAAGAAGGACTTGAGTAAAATCAAGTGCTTCATATGTTATAAACACAACCATTATGCATCGCAGTGTCTAGAGAGGAAGGGTAAAAGGAAGTAGCAACATCATCAAGTAGTAGCCTCAGTAGAAACTCAGATGAATGAATTTGCCTCTAAGTTTGATAAGGATTTCTTGATGGTTTCTTGCCTTACTTTCGACATGGTTCCAAAGAATGCTTGGTATGTGGACACTGGAGCATCTAGGCATATGACATTAGCCTGAGAGCTATTTTTAAGTCTAAAAGAACACATCTCAAGAGTTTAAGTCGAGCTTGGTAGCAGCAGTTGGTACCATTGCTTTCCAAATCTAGTTAGGTAATTCTTTACTCTACGATTATGTGTTGTTTGTTCCAGGTCTTTGAAAGAATTTTCTTTCAATTTCGTTCAGGGAAGACAAGGGCTTTACAGTAGAGTTCAAGAACTAGTAAGTCCTTATAAGATTGAAGGAGTCTAGTCTGAGATCAACTCAAGTGATAGGGGTTAGGGAAGCCAATTTATATAGGTTGTAGGGTGATCCTGTCTCAGCTCTAGTGCATAAAAAAATAACTTGTGCGAGTTATGGCACAAGAAGATGGGGCATCTACATCATAGTGCACTACCTATTCTAAGGGAGATAGTCATTGGTCTTCTAGAGTTCAACATTGAGCGACATGGTGTATGCAAAGGGTGCACACTTGGCAAGCATGCCAAGGCTACTTTCCCAAGCAACAAGCACAAGTTTAAAGGGATTCTAGACCAAGTGCATTTAGATGTGTGTGCATTGATGTTATTAGCATCCCAATCACGATCACTGAGGATTTAACTGGGAAGACGAAGGAGCGAGAAACAAGATCACCGAGCTGCCAGGCAGGACAAAGGCCGCACAGGTCGACATGCAACAACTGTAGAGGGAGGCCGTACACCTGCCGTATAGACTGTACGGATTCCGTACAACAGCCGTACAGATCCGCACGTATGGGAGGTCGTACAACTGGGTCATACACTCACGCAGGAGGGTGCTGGGGTTTAACTGGGATTTGCCTAGTGATTCCGCCGGGTACTGCATTCGACAGGTTTGGGTGAATTTGCAGTGATTGTAAACATTCCATATTTTCTCATAATAAAATCTATATCTGATTGCTGCACCGGTTTTCTAATCTTGAGTTTTTTCGGGGTTTTCCATACCCAAAATAATAGTGTCAATATTGTGATGTGATGTGATTTATTTCTCAGTTTTATATTCCGCTGCATACTGTAGAAGATATTCATGTGTGGTTATCGGTAGAGATTTTGAATGCATTGTTTAGCCCTAGTTTGAATATTAAAGGAAAATTTACATGGTATCAGAGCTCTGGTGAGCTAAAGTTGAGATATTTGCAACAACATTGATAGATCAGGGGCAGATCTATAGGAAGACACAAACCTAGACTTCCAGATCTAGGGTTTAACAGGTAACACTTCACTATGGCCGTGCAGTTGAAAGTTGAGGATAGACTCCAGGGGGCACAGAACTTTCCTACATTGAAAGAAAGGATCACAAAGATCCTGGACGTCAGTGATGTAGGGGAGCACATTGACTCCACAAAAGTTGCACTCACAGATCCGGTAGATCTGATAGCTTGGAAGAAGATTGATTCCAGAGCCATGTTGATTATCATGGATGGAGTGAAGGACCATATAGCCCCTCACGTTTCTGGTAAGAAAACCGCAACAGAAATGTGGACGGCTTTGGAGAGTCTGTACCAAAGAAAGAACGAGAATCAGAAGATGGTGCTGCAAGAGACGATGCACAACACCAAGATGGCCAAGGGAGAAGGAGTGGTGCCTTATCTCACGAGGCTCACACAGATCAGGGATGAGCTTGGAGCTGTTGGTTCTAAGACAGTGGATGAGGAGCTAGTTCAGATAGCTCTCAATGGCTTCTTTAAGCCATGGGATACCTTTGTTAAAGGTGTTGTGGCTAGGGAGAATATCCCTAATTGGCAGAGACTATAGGATGACTTTGTGCAGGAGGAGACCCGCATGGGTCAAGGATCAGGCTCATCCAACATTGCCCCACAGATTGTGGCTGAGGAGGCTCTAGCCCTTATAGGGAAGAGTAAGGGTAAGGAAAAGAGGAAGAAGGATGGTAAGAAGAACCTTGACGTGTCAAAGGTCAAGTTTTTTATCTGCCACAAGCTAAGACACTTTGCCTCCTAATGCCCAAACAGGAAGAAGAAGAGTAACACTCAGATGGCTGGATCTGCAGAGGTGGATGAGTTCAATAGGAACTTCGATGAGGAGTTTTGCTTGATAGCTTGCATGGTAAGCACCACAGGGAGCAGTATATGGTACATAGACAGTGGCGCATCTAGTCACATGACTGGACATAAGAGATTCTTTAGAGACTTGCAGGAGGGTGGAACAAGGATCCACGTTGAGCTGGGTGATGATGCGCGATATCAGGTGTAGGGAGTTGGCACTGTTTTATTTGAGAGGGAGTCTGGCAAACCCCTCAATTTTGCTAATGTGTTATATGTTCCAGGATTGACCAAGAACCTTATATCAGTCTCCACTTAGGAGGACAAGGGATATCAGGTGAAGTTCTGTGACCATAGAGTATATATCAGGCCCAAGAGGTCAGATAGGAGCTTGGATCGGGTGATTAGCAGGAGGAGCGAGAAAGTGTATAGACTACACTTTGAGCCTACAAAGGCTCTAGTCAGCAGCAACAACAACAGTCAGGGTGAGTTGTGGCATGGGAGGATGGCACACTTATACCATGGGGCACTAAGGCACTTGAGATAGGCTGTCATTGGAGCTCCTCAGGTACAGGAGGAGAAGCATAATCACTGCAAGGGTTGTGCTTTGGGGAAGAACATCAGGAAGCCTTTTCCATAGAGTGAGCACAAGTCTAAGGAGCCCTTGGACTTGGTGCATTCGAATGTATGCGGACCTATGAGTGTCCGTTCGTTCAGTGGTTATAGTTACTGTGTAACCTTCATTGATGACTATTCCAGGAAAACATGGATCTATTTCTTGAAGGCCAAGTCAGAGGTCTTTGAGAGCTTTCGAGAGTTCAAGACTCTCATGGAGAACCAAACAGGAAAGAAGATTCGGGTATTGAGGAAAGACAACGGGGGTGAGTACACCTCTAATGAGTTCATGGAGTATTGTTCGGTAGAGGGGACCAAGAAGGAGCACATAGTGCCCCATACCCCGCAACATAATGGAGTTGCAGAGCGGAAGAACATGACTATGGTAGGAGCAGCCAAGGCCATGCTATTTGATCAGGGATTACCACAATTCCTTTGGACCGAGGCATACAGGACTGCAGTGTACATTCAGAACAGGTGTCCCCACACAGCTTTGGGGAGGAAGACACCAGAGGAGGTCTTCATAGACACTTGGCCAAATGTGAGTCACATTCGCATATTTGGCAGTGTCTGCTATTGTCATGTTCATGCTGACAATAGGAAGAAGCCAGACTCTTTTGGAGAGAAGGGGTCACTTGTTGGATATAGCGAGACTTCGAAGGCATATAGAGTTTACATTCCTGCTCGCAAGAGGATCATTGTGAGCAGGGATGTACAGTTCGATGAGGACAGGGCCTTACAGAGATCTATGTTCTCACCAGCAGAGCATCAACCAACATAGGACACAGGGATCAAGTTGGAGGAGCCAGATGTACAGGTACAGGTATAGACACAGGGCACAGGCTCTGGTAGTTAGAGGGAGTCAGGTTGACATGATTCTCCTATATTTGATGGGGAGGATGAGCTACAGCAGGAGACAAACATCCAGCAGCCGCAACAGGTATACACTAGGCCACGACCTAAGTGGTATAGGTCGACAGTACAGGGTTCCAAGCAGGTTGATCTTCCACAGAGATCTTTCAGATGTAGTGTACCACCAGAGAGACTCAGTTATATGACACTGATGACAGACTTGATCGACTCTGAGCCTTCGAGTTTTGAGGAGGTTGCACAACATGATGTGTGGTAGGAGCCATGGTTGAGGAGTATAACTCAATCATGAAGAACCAGGTATGGGAGGTTGTGTCGAGACCTGAAGGAAAGAAGGTGGTAGGATCCAGGTGGATCTACAAGGTGAAGCATGCAATAGACGAAAGCATGGAGAAGTACAAGGCGTGCTTCGTGGCTAAGGGGTTTTCACAGAAGGAGGGTATTGACTATGAGGAAACCTTTGCCCCTATAGCCAGTTATTCTTCCATTTGGACCATTATCTCTTTAGCAGGAGAGATGGGTTGGCGAGTCCATCAGATAGACGTCAATACTGCCTTCCTCAACAGAGTGATAGAGGAGGTATATATTGAGCAACTAGAGGGGTTTGATGTGGAGGACAAGGAGATGCATTTATGCAGACTACATCGATCTCTTTATGGGCTCAAGCAGGCACCTCGAGCATGGTACTCGAGGATAGACAACTATCTATGAGAGATGGGATTTTAGCGGAGTGAGGCTGACCACAACATGTACTTCTTGACATGTGAGGTGCCTCTCATATTGGTCTTATATGTGGATGATCTCTTTTTGATAGGAGATGAGAGGCTGATTGGAGACTGCAACTCCAACCTTGCAGTGGAGTTTGAGATGAAAGACCTTGGGTTGATGCATTACTTTCTGGGCTTGGAGGTTTGGCAGAGAGATGGATGCTTCTTCATTGGACAGGNGCACTGCAAGCCTATGGCCATACCTCTAGTTTCCAAGTGGAGGAAGATTGATGTATCAGGGTCAGATGGATTTGACCCTACCTTGTATCGTCAGCTTATCAGATCGCTTATGTATCTTGTCAATACTCGACCATACATCAGCTATGTAGTCAACTCTTTGAGTTAGTTCATGGTGGACCCTCGGAGAGTGCATTGGACGGCTGCGAAGCACATACTTCGCTACATCGGAGGTACAGTGGAGTATGGATTGGTTTATGAGCTTAGGGGGAGTGTACAGTTAGCAGGATTCACGGATGTTGACTGGGCAGGATGCGTAGGGGACAGGAAGAGTACTTTAGGTGGTTGTTTCAACATTGGTTCAGGGGTTGTCTCTTGGTTCAACAGGAAGCAGAAGTCAGCTGCATTGAGCTCGGCAAAGGCCGAGTACATGGCAGCCAGCATGGATGCTTGTGAGGGTATGTGGCTGAGGAAGTTACTTTCAGGGTTGTTCGAGTGTGAGCTAGAGGCTACATTAGTTCACTGTGACAATCAGAGTGCCATCAGACTATCTGAGAATCCAGTGTTCCATGACCGGAGCAAACACATAGACATCAGGTACTATTTCTCGAGAGATTGTGTTCGGAGAGGAACCATTCGGTTGGAGTACATACAGATAGATGAGCAGGTGGCAGACATTTTCACCAAGGCACTTTGCAGACAGAGTTTTGTGAAGTTCAGGGATAAGTTGGGGTTGCTACCGAATCCCTTACTCATTGAGATGGAGTGTTAGATTAGCAACAACAAAGAAGGTCTTCCTGCATGCAGAAGACTCTAAAATAGGAAAACAATTGTATTTAATTATTTTTCCGAAGTTTACTTTGGAAAATAATTAAATTGATCTAATTATTTATTGACTTTAAGTGAAAGTGAAATTAGGGTTTTCGCTTTATCTAAAGTTATAAAAGAAAGGTCAATTGGTTGAGAGGACACACACACTTGTATTCCGACAGAGACAAGACAGAGCCCGCACAGGTTGACAGGAAGTAGCTGCAGAGGGAGGCCGTACAAGTCCATACAGATTGTACAATAGTCGTACGGATCCGCACGTGTGGGAGGCCGTACAGCTGGGCCGCACACTTATGAAGGAGGGTGCTGGGGTTTAGCTGGGTTTTTCCCAGTGATTCTACCGGGTACTGCATTCGCCAGGTTTGGGTGAATTTGCAGTGATTGTAAACATTCCATAATTTCTCACAATAAAATCTATATCTCATTGTTGCATCGGTTTTCCTATCTTGGGTTTTTTCGGGGGTTTCCATTCCCAAAATAATAGTGTTAATATTGTGATGTGATGTTGTGATTTATTTCTTAGTTTTATATTCCGCTGCATATTGGAAAAGATATTCATATGTGGTTATCAGTAGAGATTTTGAATGCATTGATTCGCCCTAGTTTGAATATTAAAGGAAAATTTACACTTTGGTTGTCCAATTTACATCCATATACAAGTTGAGAAGAGGACCAAGTTGGGGCCCTCCGAAAGGAAAGGTTCGTTTGTTGGTTACAATTAGACTTCAAAGGCCCTACAATATCTTCTAGTTGTGAAGCCATTTGGCTTCACAAGTTGCTTACATAATTATTTGATCAGGAGTTGGATCCCACGATGATTTTGTTGCCGCCTCTCACACACCTGGGAGGGACGTGGCAGAAATCTTCAAGCCACTTGGTGTGTCCTTGGGGGCAAGTCTCGAGTCAAGGCTGTCACCTTGTTTTTGACTCCTCCGTTTAGGCTCAACTCCTAACGAAGCCAAGGGGGGTAGACCCTATTAAGTTACTAAGGCAAATTACTTTAGTATGATGATGTTAAATTGAGATAGTTGCTTAGGAGTTTGACATTAACCATAAATAACCATAGATGACAAGATAAAAAATGAGCACAATAAAGCACAATGCTGACACACAATATATATATATATATATATCAAAAGATTTAAACACAGGACCAGTGCCTTAAAAATGGAGTCATAAAATAATCAAATGTACTTGCATGTGCTTGGAGTGAATGTTTTGCAATTGCCTCTTGGTACGTTTTAAGTTAAGATGGAATATGAGTGGATTAAATTATGCTAGGGGGACTCTAGATATACCCGAGGGGTACTTGGAGTATGTCCAAAAATAAACCTTCATGGCTACCCGCAAAGAATGTGTGGGTTGAATGGAGTCTCTGAGACTGTGTTCATAATACACACGAAGGTGTAACAGAGATTGACGTCTTGAGGTCATTGTCCAGGAGTTCCCACTTCCTTTGGGTATTTTGCCACCGTTTACGGTTTGATCGAGGTGTTGGATTTTCGCCTGATGGTGGTTAATTGGGGAAGGTGAAACCTAATTAATCTAGTCACTCATGTTGCTTTTGATGCAGCTTGACTGATGGGACGAACCACAGCCAAACAAAGAGCACACACACCGGAGTCTTTGTAAATTTTAGTAAATTTTTAAAGGATGTGTTTTTAGAAAGAAAAACCCTCCAGGAACCTCTTTCGGTCCAAGTGGACCTCAATCGGAGAATCAAGGAGGGGGTTGATTTTAGAAAGATTGTTTGCAGAAATTAATGACAAGCAGAAAAAAAAGAAGCAAACCACAGGTTTTCTAATTAGTCCTACCACGCATCTCTTTCCCTTTTCGGGTCAATCGAGAAGTCGTGGGGTAAGTATTAAAGTTACTTTGATACTGTAATATGGAATATATGATAAAGTAATCAAAGCATATTATTCTGCATAAATGAAACTAATGTAGAGCGAAAAAGAAATAAGAAAATGCAAAAAACGGAAAAAGCGCGAATAACCCCAGGGGGGATGGGGAATGGGCTCGAAAGAGCCTATTCGGAGGATTTTTTTATTATCAGCGGCTACAATATCAGAACACCTATCTGAATCCTCTTGGTTCTTATACAGAATGAAACCAAGGATTTACAAAATGCCAAAATTAAAGATTATAGTAAAAAAGGGAGACCCCTGGGGGGATTCAGATGGCCAAAAAACCACTTTCGAACAGCAACTTCTCCTCTTTCTGTTATGCCTACTAAAAAACAACGAGCTTATTAGAATGAAATATGCCCAAAAGCATTTTGAAAGTACCTTTGGGTCAGCCTACTTTAAACAAAAAAAAACTAAGTTAAAACTAGTTAAAACGGTAAAAACAGAACCAAGGACATCAAGCCAAAAGATGCCTCTATCTTCATATCTTACATTGAAGCTTTCACCGGTGACTTAAGGTACCAATTGAGAGACAAAGAACTGACCGATCTAAAAACTGCCCAGGAATTAGCCGTGAAAATAGAAAAGAATATGCAGTCTTCAGGCAAGTCCAACATTCCACGTTACACTAGGGGAAACACTTCCTACAACAAAGAAACTAAGGGTAAAGCCATTGAATCGGAAGAAGAGGGAACTTCTAAAGATCCCATGGAAAAGGTGGCTGACATGATAAAAAACTTGGTTACTAGTCAAAACCAACAAATGGCCAATCATGCGGCACAAATGAACCATATGCAAAATAGAATAGGTTGCTCTTGTCCCTCCTTCAACTCTGAATGTTGCAAGGCTCTATTCATAAAGGCTATAGGTTGCTCTTGTCCCTCCTTATTCTTTTGAAGCAAAATACCAACAATGGTGTCCTCCGAGGCAAAGGAAAATATCTGAAATTCCTTGGAATAGTCTGGACTGATCAAGACTGGGGACCTGGATATGGCATCTTTGATAGACTTGAAAGCATCTTTCCCTTCATCCGTCCACTCAAATTTAGCATCTTTCTTTAACAATTTTTGTAGAAGCTTCATTAATTCTGCTAAATTTGGGATGAATCTCCTTATGAAATTGATTTGACCATTGAAAGATTGGAGATCTTTCAGATTCTGAGGCAAGGGGACTTTCTTAATGGCTTCAACTCGCTTAGGATCGACTTTGACACCATCCTTAGAAATGATGTGTCCCAGCAACTTGCCTTCATCAACCCCAAAAATTGACTTGCCAGGGTTTAAGGAAATACCATATTTCCGACATTTTATGAAAACCTGCCTAAGATGACTTATGTGGTCAGATCTTTCTTTTGAGAAAACAGTTAAGTCATCTTGATATATTTCGATTATTTTTCGTATAAGTTCTTTGAAGGAAAAATCTATGGCTCTTTGGAAGGTGGCACCAACATTTAATAAGCCAAAAGGCATTCTTAAAAATTTATAGGTGCCCCAAGGTGTGGTGAATGTAGTTTTATGTTGATCCTCTTTATTTACCAACACTTAGTTATAACCGGAAAAGTCATCCAACATGGACATCATTCCTGATTCCGTTACTCTTTGAAGCAATGTTTCCACGTCGGGCAATGGGTAATTATCTTTAAGGCATGATGTATTCAGATTTTTGAAATCTATACATATTCTAATTGACCCATTCTTCTTTCTGACAACAACTAAGTTGGAGCACCACGATGAATGTCTTGTAGGTACTATGATCCCTACTGCTAACATCTTCTGAAGCTCCTTCTGCACAATGGGGGCCAACATAGGATTTATTCGCCTAAGTTTTTGTCGGAAAGGCTTGGCCTCCTTAGCCTCTTTTGTGAGGGGAATAGTGTGTTGAAACACATCTTCCCGATAGGATTTAAGTTCATCATAACTAAAGGCCAACACATCTCTATATTCTTTGATTAAGTTGACCAAACAATTCCTTTCCTTTTCCGAGTTACCTTTTCCAATTTTTATTAACTTGGGGTCCTTATCAGTTCCTATGTTTATTTCCATATAATCCCCAATTTTTATTTCTTCTTTTTTGTTTTTATGACGATCCTGTCGATCAAACAGATTTTCAAAAGCTATAAGGCTATTTGGGATGTGATTCCTTTCATTATCCTCGCATTCCTGATACTCTTTACCCTCTTGCTGATAACTAATCTTGCAATATTCAAACTCTTGGAGATTATGGATGAATCTCAAGAGTTGCTCATCATCTTTAAACACTTGGCAGTGATCTACATTATCTGGAATTGATGGCTTGAAATTAATTTCCATTTTTCCATTCCCATTAATCATTTCATCTGAAGGCTGGAGGGTGGATGCTGCTACTGCCAACTCGTCTGCTAACCCATTCATTTCCCTATGGATCTTTTGAATGTTAAGTGCATCAAACCATTCCATGGTGTCCCATATGGCATTTCTATACTTCCTTAGTCTGTCATTTTTGCATTGATACTGATTCTTAATCTGGAGGACAACTAAGTCTGAATCACCTTTTATGCTCAACATCTTTATCCCCATGTCTTTAGCGGTTTCTAACCCTAGAAGCAATGCATCATACTCAGCTACATTGTTTGATGCTTCAAACTCTAACCTGAAAGCAAAGTTGTAGACTTTATTTGAAGGAGAGATGATCACGATGCCCACACCCTTTCCGGCTTTGGAATAAGCCTCGTCAAAGTACATTTGCCAAACCTCATCTATCTTTTCATCTTTAATGTTTTCCTTAATAGGGGCCATGAAATTTGACAAGATAGCATAGTTTCCAAAGTTGTCAGTGAAATGAACAAATTCATTTCCAGGCTTTTTAGGGTTTTCTACATGTCGTTTCCTTAGCTTCTCTCTATGGAGTATCACCCTAGTGTTTTTTGATGCAGGTATAGTAGCATATGTCCAATCCATTTGAATGTACCCACCAAGAGTTGCGGCCCACTTTCTGGATAGCAACATACCCCAATTATCTAGCACATCAATCACTACCACATCAATCGACATGTCGATGTCAGGATACTTGGCTAACTTAATATGTAGATTTAAGATTATCCCTACCACTTCAACTTCTCTTGCATCCATTGCACAAACATTGTGGTAGGGTCGGGTGATCCTTAAATTTAGTTGTTCCATTACTTTTCTTGTCATGACATTTGATGAAGCTCCTGAATCTAACGTGCAGTTATGAAGGAGAAGGTTATCAACTAAGAGAGAGACATAAAAAGGTGGGTGGTCTTCTCTTCTCGGATCAACACTGTTGAGGACTATAGGCATATCCATAGGTTCAATATGGTTGGATTCAAATATAGTATTATTATTAGGGAGAGGATCCTCTTTGACAATTTTATGAGTTTTATTTTGACTATCCTCTATGGCTTTAAACAAATTTTCCTTTTGACCAGGAATTTTAAGGACATCAGTTGCATAAACAGACATCTTAGCATTACTTATCCATTCTCCCATGTCGATATTTGATTCAGGGATAACAGGAGGATCTGGGAGAGGAGGAGTGGTTACCTTCGGCTTGTACTGTTTAGATGGTGATGGCTTCTCCTTCCTTCGATAAACTGCACCCTTGAATCTAGCCTCCTTCATTTCCTGAATTGTTTTTAGAGTAGGCATTGCACCATAAAAGTTGGAAAGGAGGTCCTTCTCATAACTGTAATCTGTGGCTTGCTGCCAATGCTGGCTTGACAAAGGGTAGGTTTGGCCTACCATGTATACATGATCAGGCTCGCTTGACGTTGTTTCCTATTACTGACCTCGGGGAGTCCATGTTCCATGACTTGGTTTGCAACATAACAAGTGCTTTCTTGGTGGAATTGCTCACAAGGTCTACACCATTGAATTACTTCCTCTACCATGTTAGCTGAATCTAACTGATTTGGAATCCTAGGCTCTTGCCGAGGGGCTTTCTTCTGATACATTTGATTCTGCTTGGGATGAAAGTTTCTAGGTCCATTTTTCCTTTCCATTGTGATTATTCTATTTTGCATATGGTTCATTTGTGCCGCATGATTGGCCATTTGTTGGTTTTGACTAGTAACCAAGTTTTTTATCATGTCAGCCACCTTTTCCATGGGATCTTTAGAAGTTCCCTCTTCTTCCGATTCAATGGCTTTACCCTTAGTTTCTTTGTTGTAGGAAGTGTTTCCCCTAGTGTAACGTGGAATGTTGGACTTGCCTAAAGACTGCATATTCTTTTCTATTTTCTCGGCTAATTCCTGGGCAGTTTTTAGATCGGTCAGTTCTTTGTCTCTCAATTGGTACCTTAAGTCACCGGTGAAAGCTTCAATGTAAGATATGAAGATAGAGGCATCTTTTGGCTTGATGTCTCTAGGAAGGTTCGCAACCACACGCCTGAATTTAGTGTTAAATTCATCCATGGTTTCATTCTCCATCTTCTTTATGCTATGAAGGGCAGCAAGCAAATGTCTTGGTTCCTTCTTTTCTCCCCATTTCTTCTTAAAACCATCCTGGAATTCACTAAGAGTTTTATATGAATCATCATCTAGGTCGAGGTACCATTCTCCAGCATCATCTTCTAAGGATAAAGCAAAGAGCTTCATTTTGACATCGTCATGGTCATGGGCAGCATCATTGCAATAACTGACCAGGTGCTTTTCAAACTTTCGAAGGTGAGACTTGGCAGTGATGGCATTATTGCCATGAAATATGGGGAGCTTCTTGATAGCATCATTAGGAATGGCATGGGGAGCACCTGCTATCTGAGGAAAGTCAAGGGCTTTGAAGAATTCCGTCATTTCTTGAGATTGGTGAATATAACTCTCTACAAATATGTGATGGATATCTGAAAGGGATTGGTCTCCTAAATTTTCAAGGTTTCTACGAGAGGTCTACATATTCAATCTTTTCCTAATAAACCTTTCGGGATCAGGGAGAGGATTGAATAATTGATGGCGGTTTCTTCGGGTAGAAATTCTTGAAGGGATGTTAGATAGTGGAGTCGCCAGATGGATTGAGTTTTAATTTTTATGTTTTTTAAAGACAAGATGAATCAAATTTTTTATCTTTTTAGTTGTTTAGGAAAAAGTTAAGCTAAGTCGTACTTGCGAATAAAAAGATTTATCCCCGATAACGTCCCCAAAAAGTGTTGCCACCTCTCACACACCTGGGGGGCGACGTGGCAGAAATCTTCAAGCCACTCGGTGTGTCCTTGGGGACAAGTCTCGAGTCAAGGCTGTCACCTTGTTCTTGACTCCTCCATTTAGGCTCAACTCCTAACGAAGCCAAGGGGGGTAGACCCTATTAAGTTACTAAGGCAAATTACTTTAGTATGATGATGTTAAATTGAGATAGTTGCTTAGGAGCTTGAAATTAACCATAAATAACCATAGATGACAAGATAAAAAAATGAGCACAATAAAGCACAATGCTGACACACACAATATATATATATATATATATATATATATATATATATATATATCAAAAGATTTAAACACAGGACCAGTGCCTTAAAAATGGAGTCATAAAATGATCAAATGTACTTGCATGTGCTTGGAGTGAATGTTTTGCAATTGCCTCTTGGTACGTTTTAAGTTAATATGGAATATGAGTGGATTAATTTAGGCAAGGGGGGACTCCAGATATACCCGAGGGGAACTTGGAGTATGTCCAAAAATAAACCTTCACGACTACCCACAAGGAATGTGTGGGCTGAATGGAGTCTTTGAGACTGTGTTCATAATACACACGAAGGTGTAACAGAGATCGGCGCCTCGAGGTCACTGTCCAGGAGTTCCCACTTCCTTTGGGTATTTTGCCACCGTTTACGGTTTGATCGAGGCGTTGAATTTTCGCCTGATGGTGGTTAATTGGGGAAGGTGAAACCTAATTAATCTAGTCACTCACGTTGCTTTTGATGCAGCTTGACTGATGGGACGAACCGCAGCCAAATGCAGAGCACACACATCGGAGTCTTTGTAAATTTTAGTAAATTTTTAAAGGATGTGTTTTTAGAAAGAAAAACCCTCTAGGAACCTCTTTCGGTCCAATTGGACCTCAATTCGGGAATCAAGGAGGGGGTTGATTTTAGAAAGATTGTTTGCAGAAATTAATGACAAGCAAAAAAAAAGAAGTAAACCACATGTTTTCTAATTAGTCCTACAACGCATCACTTTCCCCTTTCGGGTCAATCAGGAAGTCATGGGGTAAAATATTAAAGTTACTTTGATATTGTAATATGGAGAATATGATAAAGTAATCAAAGCATATTATTCTGCATAAATGAAACTAATGTAGAGCGAAAAAGAAATAAGAAAATGCAAAAAACTTCAAGCCTATTCGGAGAATTTTTTTATTATCATCGATTACAATATCAGAACACCTATCTGAATCCTCTTGGTTCTTATACAGAATGAAACCAAGGATTTACAAAATGCCAAAACTAAAGATTTCAGTAAAAGGGGGAGACCCTTGGGGGGATTCGGATGGCCAAAAAGCCACTTTGGAACAACAACTTCTCCTCTTTCTGTTATGCCTGCTAAAAAACAACGAGCTTATTAGAATGAGATATGCCCAAAAGCACTTTGAAAGTACCTTTGGGTCAGCCTACTTTAAACAAAAAAAAACTAAGTTAAAACTAGTTAAAACGGTAAAAACGGAACCAAGGACATCAAGCTTCTTGCCTTTCCGGAAGCTTCACGCTTCCGATTCCCCCGAACCTCGCTTCCACCACGCTTCCACCACGCTTCTCCCACACTTCCACCACGCTTCCACCACGCTTCCTCCAGAAGCTTCCCCGAAGCTTCCTGAAATGAAGTCACGAAAAGTCATATTTTGACATTTTTTTTTATTTTTTCT